>JBBPDA010018803.1:0-15987 GCA_037974385.1 Arnoldichthys spilopterus | reverse complement strand
GTGATGGGTTAAATGCAGAGGTTGCATTTCGTTGTGGTGCTTGAGTGTGTTCACAATGACAAATAGTCACCTTCACTGTCAAGGCTGATGACCTTTGCTCAACTCACCTCAATTGCGAAGCGATCTTTCGGATCATCATTGTAGATTTTATTTCATAAACCTAAAACCATTTTATAGCCTCTAGCTCACCAACACGCATTGGTTCAACAACCCCAGCTCGTCCAGAAACAGAGAGACTGGTTTGCAGTCCCCCTCCCTTAAATGTTCAAACACCTTGAATGTGATGTATGTATGAGTCCGGTTCTTCTTTGGGCTCAAGACTCAGCCATTTACCATTTACCATTCATGCTTTTAAATAACATCATGGATTTAAAAAACTTCTCCTGACTGTTTCTCACTCGCCAATCTTCTCTTTTTCGGAGCTTAAGGTATTGGTAGCACAACTGCTTCTTCTTTTTCATTGTCAGGTGTCTGGGCTGCATAAGGAGGCGTTTTGAGGATCGCCTTAGGTCAGAAACGTTCAGGTATACATACTTTTAAAAGGTTTTCTACAAAAGTTGACATCCTCAACTGTAATGTCAGATTTGACATCATCCACTTTCAAACAGTCAGGCCACTGCTGTATTTTCAGACTTGTCTTATAAATAATTCCGGTATTTCTCTATACTGCAAAAATCTTCTGGCTCGTCCTCAGCACTGGCAGCTTTGCGAGAGTTCATGTTGTCCTGGCTTTTCATGGTTAAAGACAAAAAGAAGTGTCAGTTAAACCTTCACCAAGCCTCCACCATCCCTCTCTCTGATCCTTCTAAAACATTCCACACAAACAAACACCCCCTAACTCCCTCTCTTCCCCCCTAGGGTTAGGGTTACGGTTAGGCTTAGAACAATGATTTTTTATTAACCCCAGAATTATTATATATATATATTTTTTACCTTTTTTTCTTTTTTCTTTTCCAGAAATAGTTTTTTTTCTTTACCAAGGATTCTTTTTTTTTACTTCACAGTTTGTATTATATTTGTAGTATATTTTATTATACATTTTTAAACATCATAGTTTTTTTCATTTACCCAGAATTCATTTTTTTCTTATTTGCCATGGGGGTCATTTCTTTATCATTATGTCATGTATTACTCTTAAAAACCCTGTTATGATCTTATTATTCTTTAAACCCTATTTTGTAAAATCACATTTATATTTATTCATTTCACAAAAGTGTTTGTGGGTAAACCTTTCCAAGAGCAATGGGCGGGGGGGCACAGGAGTTGAGGGTGGGGGGAGAGGGGGGAGACGAATGTCACGTCATTGTCATGTTTATGTACTTTTTTAAACCCCCTTTTCTGTAAAACACATTTACATTTATTCATTTGTCTGACGCTGTTGTCCAAAGCCACTTCCAAGCTACAGGAACAATCAAACATTTTATTTGTGAAGGAACACAGTGAGGTGGGAGCTACAAAATGTAAATTATGTAAACACTAAATACAGAAGGCAAGTGTTAAAATAAGAACTGTTAGTGGAACATTACTGTCTGGAAATCATTCTACAGTTATCAGGTAGCTATAATTTATACCGATAGGCTTAGATACATGGATCAACAGAATCAACAGCCTTTCACAAATGTGTGTGTGTGTGTTAAAACTTTCCATAAGCAATAAAGGGTGGGGGACACAGGAGTTGAGCTCTTCGGGGTTGTGAAAGGGGAGAGGAGATTTGTGTGCTTCCAAAGAATGTGGTAGTGAAGCAGCATGTCAGACAGTCATCGAGCTATTGACCAACATAGTGCTCTGCACCTACTATACTTTAGGGACACTAGCACGAAGGGATGCAAACCTCTCATGCCAAATCAGATTGGACAACCACTGTGTACTAGTGGGTGATCCAGGTTTAGCAGTAAATAGAACAAACAAACAATGAAATTGAACATCCCAAAACGTTCAATTTTTCAAACACAGCTGAAACTGAACATTTCTTCTGACTAGAAAGCCAGAGATTATAATTCCACAAATGATCCCAAACGACAGTCCAAACACCCATGAGAGACCAGGTCTGAAAGCAGGAAATTCAGGGCCTTGAAAAGGAAAGAGATAAACTGTCACCTTATATTCATGTGAGGGTATTTTCCAGCAGTAGAAAATTCAGTAATCTTTAGAAATAGAGAGATACAGTATAGTGCCAAAGGAACCACCTTTCATTGATTTAACTTCTAGTCAAAGAGGTGACTGAGTACAGGTTGTCATAGGCTATGGTGATCAGGGCTGTAGTTAGTCCTCATGACCGCCAAGAAGTTTGAGTAGTATTGTCCCAAGAGCTCACTCAGACGAAGCAATAATCTGCATTCTTCCCTGATTAGTGTTTCTTTGCTGCCCCATTTCGTCTAGTAGGTGTGTGGTCACTTTCCCACCTCCAGCAGCTGGCTGCTGCCTCCCCCTAGTGGCCAAAGGGGGCTGTTGCCTCTTCCTAGTGGCTGGAGAAAGCTCACCCAGTCCAGTGTTCTGGGAACTCCAACCTCTTCTTTGTTTGATTTCACTTTTTCTTTTTTGTCTGTTTCCTTTTGCCAGCTGCACTCTACCACAGTTTTGGTTTTGCGTTTCTGCCCTGCTCGTTTTAGTATTTTCCCTAAAATTTGGGCACTGGTGGCCTAGTGTTAAGTGCCTTTGGGACCTGAAGGTCACAGGTTCGAGTCCCAGCCCGGGCACTACTGAGGTTCCTTTGAGCAAGGTACCATCCTGCTACACTGCTCCCCGGGCGCTGTTATTAGCTGCCCGCTGCTCCGCGTGTGCACGTGTGATGGGTTAAATGCAGAGGTCACATTTCGTTGTGGTGCCTGAGTGTGTTAACAATGAAAGAGTCACTTTTACTATTTACTCTCAAACACTTTAACCCAGGGTAAAATGTGCAGAGCAGGGGGTCTTTCAGAACCATGGTTGTGAAAGACAGACCCTGCATTAGGTTTTTAACTTCTAAAATGTATTTTGCACTCCAGTTTTGGAATCTCTGGTATTTTTACAACTTTTTTTTTTCCTTTGACTTTCCCTTTCTTTAAGCAGGAGGCTTACCTTCTGTCCAATAAATTAACAATTTGTACTTAATCACCATTTTGACTAGATATTAAATACATAATGGCTTGTATCTGATTTTTACACTGCATTTCAAAGACAAACTCACGCCATGTGGAAATCTTGGGCTCTGCTATGCTGCTGTGTTTCACCTCGCAGGTATATTCCTCACCAACACGTGGAGTGATGGCCACATGTTCATAGACTCTGTATGTCCAATCATCATCATACCTCAGGTCAGACATTACTCCCTCTTCAATGATTGGATGCCCATTGAGGTAAAACTTGAGTTCTATGTCCCCAGGGTAGAACCCAGTGGCGTAGCAATAAAGAAGGTTGGCTTGACCTTCTTCCACAGGGAACTGGGCATACATATTGACTGAAGGACGAACTGTGAAGTAGACAAAACAATTTCTAGACAGTATTTTTCCTTTTGTGGCCAGAGCAACATGTTATAAAATAAAATCTGTACACTGAGTACATATGACACAATTATCAAGATTAAAATATGAGCCACCAAATTTTTCACTAACACAGTACATTCTGAGAAGTCAGCTCATATACCAACATTACTAATGCTTACTCTGGTACCTGTGCTACCAGAAGCTGGGGTAATACTGTAATGCATCCGCATTTATGTGACTGTGATTACCCAGAGGGGGCCGGTGTGCTCCTCTTTGTTTATTGAGCTTGGACAGGTAATCTTCCTGACGATGAAAACCGTGTAGAACTTCATACATGCAGAAAGACTTATCATTGTCTTCCAGCACAGAGAAACCCACTGTTGCACTGGGACGCAAGACAAATGTGTTTCTTGCTTTGTCAAAGTATGCAAATGTGGCATCGTTCACCAAGACCACCACTGCCTGGTCTATGGAGCCATTGCTTCTTGTCCGAGTGTAAGCCTGGATTTTCACCGTCTGATAATCTGAAGAAAAACAAGAACTCAGAAGGTTAAATGTTCTAAAATAAAGAGAGTAAACTGGTCTGGGCACATTACTGGTGTGTAACTAATGTAGGAAAGTGTCAGACAAACTTCTTTAATAGACTGCAATATTTACAAATAGCAGGTCAGAAGCTGTAAAAGGTTTGGCTGATGTAGTAACTTTTATCTTTTCAATGAACTGAACTAAACTACAGTTATTTATATTTTGACCCATTGGTTATCCCATTGGATAGACATGAATAAAAATTTGGGAAATGTACATTTTGAGTGTTTTTAACCTCAGCTTGATCTAATATGACTTTTATTAGTCCTTTAGTTTTTCTCAAGTACAAGAACTCAGAAGGTTAAATGTTCTAAAATAAAGAGAGTTAACTGGTCTGGGCACATTACCAGTGTGTAGTAACTTTTATCTTTTCAATGAACTTCAGTTTTTAAAAAATAAACTACAGTTAATTAATATTTTGACCCATTGGGTCTGTGGTAAGTTGTTAGGATCACAGTCGAGCCCAATTGCATTTAGTTTAGGCAGATAATTGTTTGTTTTACTCCCAGTGTCTGATGTTGGTGCATACACTCTGTCTTACATCAAAGCTATAATTTAAATCTCAAAAGTGAACATTGGATAGACATGAATGAAAATTTTGGAAATATAAATTTTGAGTGTTTTTAACCTCAGTTTGATCTAATACGACTTTTATTAGTCCTTTAGTTTTTCTCAAGTATGTTTTATTTTAGTGCTTTACATTCAGTCTCTTATTCCTTCTTTGTTTCATTTTCTGTTGCGCTGCTTGTGTCAGTTCCTGTTCTTCTTTCCTTTCCTTTCCTTTGCTCATACGTCTCACTTTAGAGCTTAATCATTTTAATTTGAGACCAAAAGGACCTTCATATGAGAAGAACAGAGCTGAACACACTGTGGTTTCTGTGTTAACAGATGTTGGATGTACTCAGACATTCTCCTGCAATAGTTACTGGGAGCTCAACGTGTTTTAGATCCTGAGACTTTTTACTTGTTTTAAACATTTGTCTAAAGACTTTTTTCTTTGTTTGTTTGTTTCTTTCTTTCTTTTCTTTCTTTTGCTCACTCTTACTCCCTCTCTCTTTCTTTTACTCTCTCTCTTTCTTTCTCTCTTTTACTCTCTCTATTTTACTCCCTTTTGCTTTCTTTTTTTTCTTTCTTTTTTTCTCTCTCTCCCTCCCTCTCCCTCTCTAACTCTTTTACTTTTATGTTTGGCTGCTACTTTAACTTCAACTTTATTAATAACTGAAGAGTGACTTACCTACTCCTGCTCCTTACCTGTCCACAGAAGAACAGCAGGAACCTGAAGCATCAAAAGCAAAATAAACGTATGACGCATTTTGGCCTGACCACCACGGTTTCTTTTGTTTTGATTCCCTCTCTCTCTGAGACAGAAATGCAGACAGCTCAGAAGTGGGTGGTGCAATACTGTTAGTTTCACTTTTGCTTCTTCCCCAGTAACTGTGTCGAATGGCAGCTCTGATGTTACTTCTTCTGTTATGTGCTCTTAATGCCTGGCAATCGTTTGGAGCAGGTAAAGTTCCAAATAAACTTTGTTTTCTATAATGTGTTGAATGATAAAAACATGCAGGCAGACGTTTTACTTTCGCTTGTGAATAGAAGTTTAATGTTTTGTTTCAGTTTTGTGGTAGGCACAGTACTGCCAGTGTTGGGCGGTAGTGAGATACATGTAATTGAACTAACAATCAAACTACATTGTGCTGTATTTTTGCTGGTAGTTCAACTACATTTATTTTTGCACAGTGACTCAAAAGTTACATGACTTTTGTGTAGATCTGTTCCAACTAATACTTGCAGGCTCACACACTGTTAAGTATGTGTCTTTGCACTGTCTTTGCACTGTACTGCAATGTTTGGACACCTTTGCACACAATGCACTTTATGTTGTTAGTTGTGTAGTGTTTGTGCTCCTGTGTTTCCTGTAGCACCGTGGTCCTGGATGAACGTTGTTCTGTTTAACTGTGTACTGTGTAAACTGTATATGGTTGAAATGACAATTAAAGCTGGCTTGACTTGACTTGACTTGCTATGCTTCATTCTGTTTAGCTTAACTACTTAGCTAAAGCATAGCTTTGGTTCATCTGCTGTAATTAGACTGTAAGTGTTAGCACCCCACCGGGCTGGCCATGGTGTCACCATGGTTACGTCAATAATGCTTATTTGTTCCACCTGGGCTAAAGCCCTTATAAGCATGGTTGTCTAAATGGGGTCCATGTCTCTGGTACAGGTGTGGCTGGCATGTTTGTGTTGGCTACACTGGACTCGCCGGTAATTTGGTAAAGACTCTTGGGTGTTTATCACATGGGTCTCCCTATCTGTCCCTTCTTGTGTCCTTGGCAGACAGGCCTCAAGAGACAGACTGGCTGTCTGCTGGGCTTCACGGGCTCCCAGGTGCCAGAGTGGGTTAAGCAACTTGTAATGTCTGCACACAACTTAGGGGGTTAGACTTTTGCACAGTGCTGCTATACAGGTTGAAGCTAAAAGTAATGGGTAAAGTATAAAGACGACACCGTAAAGCAAAACAGCTGAACTGACACAACAGATCTCAATAAAATTTAAATAAAAAATAAATGAAATGCACTAAGAATGAAAGACTTTTAGACAATAGTTTCAGTGACAGCTTCCCACTTTTGTTTTTTTGTTTTGTTTTGTTTGTTTTTTTTGCAGATGAAAATGCATACCAGCAGAATATTGGATGCGCGTTTAACCGTCAAGGACAAGCAGGCCACTTCTGGCATCATGGCTATAACAGCAAGGATGTCATGCACATTGATTTAGTGAAGGAAACCATGGTCCCTAGCGGTGAAGTTGGCCGCTTCCTAGTAGAAGAGAGAAAAAGTGTGGAGTATGTCAAGAAAAAAGAAAATCGTTTGAGGAAGCTGTGTTCGGCAGTGCAGACGGTTTTCTTCCTTTCTAACAGCTCCCTCTCCAGGGCAGGTACAGTAAAACAGTACAGCTTGTTTAATTTAATGGAGCCATTCTCTCAGCTTAAGAAGGAAACTGAAAATCCTTAGCGACCCATCCAGACCTTTAAATTCAAATCAACACAGCAATATGTTGTCAATTCCCCAACAATGATGAGCTATAAGAGTCATCCTGGGAAAAAAGTCCAATACATGAAAAATAACCCAGAAAATCCAATCTCATGACTTTATAATATTAGTTCAGAGTATATTTGAAATGTTAATATTTAGTCTATTTTACTTAATTAAGCTACAAAATGTATTATTTTATTAAGTTATTATACCATTAATTAATTAATCTATTTATTTTTTGTAAATTATCTTTCATAGCAAAGCTGCAGTACCTTTATGGCTTACTAGCTACAGCCCACTGTTTGAAGACTGATTTAATGGGTTACTACATTATAAAACAAAAATTATATTTTAACTTAAATAATGTTTCCAGGCTGACTTACTATTTTAACCTCTCGTAGCAAGTTAACAGAACCATAATCTGTGTTTTACATTCATTTCACATTACATTTATCATTTGACACCTAAATATTTCAATGGAACTAGAACTTAAAACTAACTTAAGTTTAAACATTTTTTTCACAGTTTGCTTAATACAACTAAGCTATTTTGTTGAATTTGTGAAATAAGTGAAAATAAGTAAACGTTCTCTAA
The DNA here is from genome assembly GCA_037974385.1 of Arnoldichthys spilopterus. NCBI lineage: Eukaryota > Metazoa > Chordata > Actinopteri > Characiformes > Lepidarchidae > Arnoldichthys > Arnoldichthys spilopterus. Next base: position 8,318 of record JBBPDA010018803.1, on the reverse strand, counting down.
AGGTAACACACTTAACCATGATGTTTTTCTTTAAATGTTGTGTCCTTATCTGCACTAAAAAAGTCAACAAATCCTGTCATTTGATGCAGGGTTCCCAAACCTTTAGCTGTGTCCCTAAATTATACAAAATCTTACTTATTTTTGCTCTCAAAATCTTAGTGGATTTTTGCTCTCCACTTCTATGAAATTCTTGCTGCTCCTTTTATTTAGGATCATTAGCAAAACAGATGAAATGTACAGTTTTTGTGTTAACAGTGGCATTTGTGAATTTTTGCCCTTTGCCAAAACACTTTTCAGAATACAGAATTCACTTTTATAGTTTTTCTATGCAGTCAAACCCACAGCGCATGTGAAGATGGGAGGAGAGAAGGGCCAAGAGTTTCTCATGTGTCTGGTGCACGGTTTCTATCCTAATGTCATTCGTGTGCAATGGAATCGCTACGGAAAGCCCATCTACTACGGCACATCAACCACCGGCATACTGCCTCATAAAGATGGCACGTTCCAGATGTCGATCTTCCTCAGCCTTACTAACACAACTGTCCACGGTGTGACGTGTGAAATTGAACACATCAGCATTGATGGGAAAATGCTAGCAAACATGGGTATGTCCCTCTTCTCTGAAATGAGCTCGTCTTTCTGAATATTTTACAATAAATGTTTATGTGAAATACTTACTGTTGTGCAACCTCTCTGTTTCAGAGGAGAAATCCATGCACCTTCTGCTGTCTGTGATTACAGCTGTGATGGCATTTTTTGCTGGAATTGCATTTCCAGTTGGTACAACAACAATGATTATCCACCTAAAAATGAAACAAACACCAAGATCCCCTGAAAGCACAACAAAGTCTAGTGAGGTGTCAGAAACTCCACCATCCATGAGTTTAATGCATTTGTCTGCAGAGTTATAAAACATTTCCTTTACATATTGAATTATTTCTACAATTTCTGTATGTTTATACAAACATCTATATATTTGTCTATACTGTACATATAACCTTCTTTAACTCTGCCCACTTCACTCCTATTATAAGATATTTAACATTGTACATATATGTATATACTGCGTTTTTAATCAATAACACTGTATATATTGTAACATATAGCATCACCTATACTGCACATTCCTGTACTTTATTTGCTATTTGTTGCACCTCTTGTTTGATGCTAACTGCATTTCAATGGCTTTGCACAATGACAAAGTTTAATCAAATCTAATCCAGTTTTGTTAAAGTTAAGGATGTTTCGTGCTGAATGTATTATTTTCATTTAATTGCATTTTACTGTATATTGACAAGACATAATCCTTTACAAACCCTATTCTCAGAAAAGCTGGGACATTTCCCACAATGCAATAACACCTTAAACCTGTAATATGTTAATTCATATGAACCTTTATTTAACTGATGAAATTTTGAAAAATATTCTGTAGTTTTACTGACCAACGTAATTGGTATTTTTAAAATATACACACATTAACAAATTGATGGTTGCAAGACACTCAACAAAAGTTGAATAGTTGGATGTTTACCATTGTGCAATCACCTTTCCCTTAAAAAACATTCTAATCATTTTGGAACCGAGGAAACTAATTATAGTGGTTTTGCAAATGGAAATATTGTCCATTCTGGCTTGATGTAAGACTTTAGGTGCTCAACAGTCCATGGTCACTGTTGTCTGAGTCACTTCTTCATGAAGTTTCATACATTTTCAATAGTCTTGAGAGTTTCATTAACGAATGCGACATGATGGCTTGTGTGAACAACTGGTAACTCGTCCTGACCCATTTAAGGTGGAAGAGACAATTTCATCCAGACAATAATCAACCTCTACCAGTACAATATAAACCTTGTTCTTTATTTGGTAGGAAGTTTAAGACATTTAGAGCACATAAATGGATGTTAGTGAGTTTTGGCAGGCAGATGATTGGTTACCAGGCAGCAAATGGCAAAGATCTAGACAAATAATTTAATCAGTGCCTTTTACTTCAGAAAAATTTTTATTTACATTTTTAAAAGGCAGCTAGAATCTGTTGAGCAGACTAGAACATTTGAATGGCTGAGTATGAGAAGTCTGAGTCCAAATACTGACAACCACAAGACAAGTCCAAGACCATGAAGAATGTCTCAAGACTTGAGTCTGAGGCCTGACTCAAGGCCTCGAGTCATTATGGTTTTATTTATATATGATAGTAAACATATGCCAAACATGCAGCAGATTTAAATTAGCCACACACCAGATGTGGTCTATGCCATTGTATTTCCTTGTACTACAATATATTTATTCTAATTTTCCTTGCATTAGTTTCACTTATTAACTATTTTATTCTACTTTTAATACTTTATTAACGTTATTTATTTTTCTGTGCAATTTTGAGAGATCTCCAAGTCCAAGGATTGTACTACTGGTAATGATGTTCCATTGTTACCTGTACATGACAATCAACTTGAACTTGAACCTGAACTTAATTTTTTTCTCAGGTTAAATTGGTAATGCATTTTTCCACACACTTCAATTTCCACTTGTTCTCTTGCATGCTTGCTTTTACAAATGGAAAAAAAATGTATTAATTTCTCCAGGGCTCGATGCCCCTGGTGGGGGCTTTAACTCCAGGACAGAGGGAAACTCTGCTGGATCATGCACAGCTAGAGCTTTTAAACTTTACTATTATTTTAAGTGAAATTAAAAGCTGATTGATTAATTGGTTGGTTGCTTAATTGATTGATTAATCACTTAAAGGAATTGTAATATTTCAGAAAACATGCCCTGTAAAATTATTCTGGCAGAAAACCTGGCCTGTTTAAATCAGATATGTTGAACGATCAGACTGGAGGTGCCTGTCTGAAAAACGTCTTAGCACAATACTGGAATAAAACATTCTTTTCTGTGTGCGTTTTCTGATCAAAGTCAAAGTCAAACTCCTCTTCCTTATGATCTCCGACAGTAATATAATGCTAGCTAGCTGTAACCATGGCCATGTCTTCAAGGACATGATTTGGATGATGACTGATGTCTACTTCTTTTTAATGTTTGTCTTGCAACTTTGGTTCTAAACTGAAAAAGTAAAATCTGGACTCCAAAAATGTCTTGGCAGATCTAAATCTGATGTAAGTGGTAAATGATTTAAAATGTTTGTAAAAAAGAATTTATTGGCTATAAAACATGAACAAATAGGAAGAAAATAATAACGTTTTAATTTGGTGTGATGCCCTTGTTAAAACCTAGAGAAATAAATGAAATATTTTTCCACCATTTTCCAAGAAAATCTATTTTGCCTAGCAAACAAAAATGTATTGTGAAGCTGATGTGTCTGTGCACATTTTTTTTTTTTAAATAGCAAAGAAATGTGAACAATAAAAAAAAACTCGAAGGGAAGGAAAAACTGAATTTATTTTAAAAGAGAGCAGATTATTCTAAACAAGCCAAGCAATAATTGAAGAATCAAGCAAAGCAGTGTCCCACAACATTATTCCAGTTATTCCAACATTAACTGTAAATAGTCATTTATAAAGCTCCTAAAATTTCCTTGCTCCCCATTTTAGTCATGGCCCCTTCCCACCCATTAGCTAGACCTCCCCCACATTACATGATGTTTTACTGAGCTGAGAGAGAAACAAGAAGCTCCACCACATCTTAACATCTGGATTGAAACTGTTGTTAATGTCATTGGACAGTTAATGTCAGCTACAGTTGAGCGAAGAGGGAGGAAGGAGAAACATCCAAGCCATGCAGAGGGAGATCAGATGATTCTGCTCTGTTGGATTTTTGCTCACAGGTGGATGTGGCATCAGCGTCGCCCTCTTGGCATCAAGGCAGCTGGACCCTACTAAGCGTAAATTGCTTGTTGCTATGGTTGATTTGCTCATCTGCTTGAGAGATTAAACAAAAAAAAAAAAACAAGATCCCTAATAAACGACATCAAAAAAGAAGAAGAGAGCTAAACTTTCTAACTGAGACCTCACTGAATTCCAGAGGGTTGTATAGACGTAGCCTGACTATTCCAGCTGCAGGTCCACCTTTGAAGGGGGGTGAGTGAGGCCATAGTAAAAACCAGTGGTGTTGATCTCCAGCACAGATCTATTAGTACAGGTAACCGTGATGGTACCGTTATAGGGAAGATCTACATTTGCACTGTAATTCCTGACCCTTGCAACCACTTTTTTCCCTGGAGGCACTTTGATTGGAACAGACAACTTCTCATCTTTTTCTTCATAACTCTCCAATGTGAATGAACCTTCCGTTCCAACTGTGAATTGATATCCACCTTTGACTTCTACCACCTCTGGAATTCCTGCTTTCACCATCAGGCAGAAGGTGGATGCCATTCCATTGGCCACTATCCAGCGGGATCTCTCCGTGTTTCTGTGTGTGGATTCAAATGTATATTCTTGTTCTGTGCTCGTGTTATTTTCGTAAGGCTGACAAAAGCTTCCGCTGGTTGTCATATGAGGATGGATTTCAAGAAGGGTGGGAAAGCTGACGTTGGTGAGCACAGTGGACTGGATGGGATTGATGAACAGGAACCCCAACTTATCAACGTCTAAGTGTGCCCTCCCAGTGACTCCCATGCAGATGCCAGAGCCGACATAAATTTCGTGATCTTGGTTCAGGGCCAAACCGGACATCTTTGCAAAGAAGCTGTGTTTATGGTCTGTCTCAAATTTAATGGCACCGAGACGTTTGTTAATGTCACTCTTCATGTTGTCCCACAGGGAAAGAGAGGTGATACGCTCTCCGGGATTAAATTTGAACTCAGAGTAACTTCCCTCAGCCATTCCAAACAGCTGGCTCTGGCCATTGGTAAGCCAAATCTTGACGCCTCTTATTTGCCATTCTCCTGCCCACACTCCGATCTTTTTCAGCACTCCTCCATTGTTAGTGCCACGGAAGTCAAAATAGTGACCTCCGTCTCCACCGACTTCAACAACAGGTGCCAGGTAGGACATGGTAGAGTTCATAATGTGAACCTAAAGGTAAAATAATGGAGTAGAATGTGTTTTAGTCTCTTTATTATTCAAACTCCAGCATATGAATTTTAAGAAGACATGTTGACCAAATATAAAGACAAAAGAAATTAGTTTTTCAAAAAAACAAACAAATATATAAATAAATAAACAAATATATAAACACACCAACCAGTCATTCTTTTCTGGTTAGTAGCATGGCTGCCTGCAAATTTCATATAGTAGAACAGAACAGTGATCTGATTATATTCTGTTGTTTAACTGTTTGATTTTTGACTACAATTCGATTAGTCGACTTAAATAAGAAGCCTATAAGGGGGGCTACAGCCCCCTCTGGTGGTCATAGCTGGTTTGCATCACTGAAATATTTGCTGGCCTCTGCAACACCCCTCTGATGTGCTACTGGTTAGGGGATCAATCAGGAGGGCTTCAAATAGTGCAGAGACAAACAAGCCGACCAAAGGTTTTGCGATTTTCTTGCGTCTCTGAGCCTCCTGAATATCTAATAGTCTTTTTGGTATTTTGACTCTGGCCTTGTCTTTTGGATTTCTGATTTTTGCCCACTCTTGGACATCCCTGTTTGCTGTGCCTTAACCCTTGACTGTGCTTTTATTTTTGACTTTGTCTTTTCTACATTGATCCTTTTTGCTCCTATTGACCCTTCCCTAAATTACCCTGTTCCTTGGATTGGAAACCGCACACTGATATGACCACAGCTGTCTGCGTTTTTGTTAGTTACATATAGAAAACATGTCATGACAGATATCATACATTGGTGCACAATATACTGGTAAACATTTAAAGGTGTTTTTTAATTAATTTTAACGTTTATGTTTATGTGGACAGTGATCTGCTTCATATTCTACTGTTTTAAAGTCTCTGCATGAAGAAAATAAGTGAAACTTACTGGAGAAAGTTGTGATCAGACCACGGGGAGAAAACCTCTTCAGGAAGAGCGTCTGCTGCTGCTGCAGGTCTCAGTGTCAGGGCAAATCTGTGAGCTCCCTTAAATACAGCTCACATGCAGTGGGTGGTGTGTGGGATTGGCTGATAAATATTCCCAGGAATTCTCTGAATCAACAGCAGGAAAGAACTGACGATTGCGTAATTCTGCAGAAGTTTAGGACATGCAGAAGCCAAACCTGACAGTGCAGATACACATCACTGTAAGAGATTTTCATTCATCTTTAATTTCTTCTTCTTCTTCTGTTTTTTATGTCTAACAGCAACAATAATAATATTGTATTTTCATGTAATAAAATTGTACAGTATTTTATATTATATAAAATACTGTTGAAAGTGTAAATGTGTCCAACCATATACCATATATTACACATAAAGCCTTTAATGTGGTTAAAGCTGCTCTGTAAGCCTTCTTCTGTAGGCTTCCTGAACATTGGGGAAATGAACAAAATGCCCACCCCCTCCCCCCTTTAGAGGTAACACACAGAGCACAGAGATCCAGCAGATACATCTACTTTACCATCATAACTAATGATATAATAAAGAATCTGAGCTACTTTCAAAAGGTCCTTATTGTGATGTTCTAGACGTTTGAGTCAGAGCGTCTCCAGAATGGCAGGTCTTGCGGAATGTTCCAGGTGTGCAGTAGTTGGTACCTACCAAAAGTGACCCAAGGAAAGAATGACTGTTGAAACAGCATCAAGGACATGGGCACCCAAGGCTCAGTGGATGCGAGGAGTGAAGACTAGCCCGTCTTGTCCAATTCCACTAAGCAGCTACTGTGGTTTAAAAAGTGAATGCTGACTCTGAGAGAAAGGGGTATTGTTTTTAATGTTATGGCTGATTATAGTAATATATATTGTGTATAATAGTTACACCACCAAGCTGTTACTCTCGGCCCTGTTTGCATGGACGACTTATCCACACTTTAAGGTTAAGCAACTTGAACAAGCACTAAATGTGTTTACCATGTGCAGATCATTAGCATGACAAAGCATTTGATCAACTGACCCACATTTCAGTGTCTATATGGAGGGAAAAATGGAGGGATATCTTACCCTAAAGGGGGCAGCAGATTAATCTCCTTTTCCATCATAACTAATGAAAAATTAATAAAAATTCTACAGATCCACAGATCATGACAGTCAGATCTGAGAGTCACATCCAAACAAGACTGGACACCGTTCACTGGAGATGTGCCAAGAATCATGTGATTTGCATATACGGACTATTATTCTTCACCATTCCTCACATTTTTCATTGCACAAGCTGCGCGACTCATTTTCGGTAAATGGTGTTCAGATTTTAAGGCGTGATCACATCGTATGACATGGAAACAGTTATGATGAAGGATGGTTTGTTGTTTCTGGAGCTCCAAGCAGAGATGATTGATTCTGGCTTCTTGACTCTTACAAATTCTCCAACATTTTGAATCTTCTCCTGTAAACTGTGTTTTCTACTTTGCAGTAATGACGAATCTAATTAGACACTTCCACCGAATTCTTTCCATGTTTAAGAATTGGTACATTTCCATTAAAAACCACAAATGTTCCTCCATTCTTCTGATTTCCTTCTTCCTCCCATTTATTTTGAACATAATCTGTATAGTGGGATTTTCTTGTTATAAATGCTTTATATAATCTGGATATCATAACTCTATTTGATTCAGATGAGTAGGCTCTCAGAACTTCTTTCAGCACCGGGTCATCCAAGTCTAATTGGAGTTGATTTATTTTATCAAAGTAATTTCGCAGTTGTAGATATCTACAAAAATCTTGGTTTTCCAAGTCATATCTTTGTTTTAGAGTTTGAAAATCTTTTAATTGTCCCTTTTCTGTTATTGAATGGAAAGTTATTCCCTTAGTTATCCAGCTTTCAGATCTAGAGTTCAGTTGATTAGGCTGGAAATCAGGATCGAATGCACACCACCTTACTATTTGAGATGATTGATGCGCCATGAAGGTCAATCAAACAGTCGACACAAATCATTTTTTATTGAATGCACCTGTAAATATATGCACCATTAATTAAAACAACAATGTTTAACAGTCCTCTGATTGCAAAATGGTGAGAAACAGTGTCACACCCCAAACAAGCCTATACATCAATCACTGGCGATAAGCCAAGAAGCTTGTTCTCATCTGATGAAACATTATTCACACTTCTAGAGAACAAGAAGAGAATAGTCATCCATTCCTCATGCCAAGCATCCTCTTTTCAGCTGAAGGTCTTCTGTGACTTGACATGACCTGTATCCTCAGGAGAGATGGTGAGATGGAGCCAAACAGAAAATCAGAATCAGAATCGTGTTTATTGTGAGTGAACACATACAAGGAATTTGATTCCGGCAGGTGGTGTCTCTCAGGTACAGTGTAGTAATAGTAAGAACAG
>JBBPDA010018792.1:0-15987 GCA_037974385.1 Arnoldichthys spilopterus | reverse complement strand
GCCCGGGCCGGGACTCGAACCCGAGACCTTCAGGTCTCAAAGGCAGTGTCCTAACCACTAGGCCACCACTGCCCACTGATATACTAGTATACATATAAACTCTTTATTAATACTGTAAACTGTCTTACAATGGAATGTCAGCTATAGAGAAATATAGCATACTGTCTATAGCACAACATATTCATATTAGCACAATGTGCATTAGTTAATGGCAGACAAATATGAACCATCTTTTGAAAAGTAGCTTTAAATGCAATAATAAATGTGGAAAATATTAATTGACAATACAGATAATATAGACATCACACCATGGTGTATAATATATGGATAATTATCTATAATAATTGAACAGATAATACAGAAATTATCCATATTCTTTAAGTTCTGCTGTCTCAAGGGAATTCGTCTTGAAATGTAGGATTTAAACAATCTGCCTGTGTTCCTCATATCTCTTATGCCCTCTCCCTCTCTCTCCCTCCCTCAATCACTCAGCACTCATTTTCTGCTTCTTAAATTAAACATCAAGTAAGTCCATGATGCGTGATGCTCTCTCTTTATTAACCGACAACACAATTTTCTTTAACAAGCAGTCTATTGACTCCAGCCTCCATGCTCATTAAAACCGAATGAAAAGAGGCGCAATTACTTAACCACAAAACATTATTACCATTTTACCCCACAGAAGAAGAGAATGGGATCTTTAGTTAGAATGTTGTTGGAAAGAATGGAACCTTGTTCTAGTGTGATTAGAATAATTACGCAGATTCAGCCCAAAAGTGGAAGTCAGCGCAACTTTAATATAAAAGCGGGCAGCCCTCTCATACATCAGATAAATACATGTATAATCAGATTAATAAAACAGTTGTTCGGCTCAGGAAAGGACTTTCTTGACACTGCATGCGGGTGTGTGCTGGTGTGTTACTTTTGGAAACAAAAGGACGGGGAGGGGGCCCTGAACATTAGCAGGGAGTGGAAAGTCAAACAGGGCACTGGCTCATGGACGTGCCATGGAAAGTTTTCTTCCCTTCAGGGTATTTTTGGTAACCAGGCTGGTAGAGGCGCAGACACCACACCAGCAAGACGAAGCAGAGAGCTAATTCACATCTGCCCATGTGGTTAAGGCACACCAGTGCACATCTGTTTGATGCCTGCACTGAGGCCTTTAATGTCTGAATATGTCTGTAACACCTCATGCCTGTTCAGTTCATCTTACCCTATGGCAAACCGCTCCTCCTCACCGTTCTGACGCATTTTTTACAGGAACGGAATGATGGATCATTCCAGCAATTAGTGTCGGCCACTATTGACCACAAACTCTCAGGCCACAAATATTTGCCAATTGCAGATGTTGAGTTCATGTTACCACAGTCTGCCTTGTGTGGTGTAGCTGCTTGCCATAATATTAAACTTGCAATCAGTCACTGGTAAAAGCTATGCTTTTAATAATAAAAGTTGCCAAATAGTTGTTGGTTTGTGTGTATGGTAATTGGTTTGGAACCATTACATTGCATCTCTTAAACCTTCTATATATACACCTCATTTACAACAAGGGGTCATAGATCAATGTTATTCATTATTATTCTGCATTTTGCCATCCATCATTATGGTTATTATCCAAAATAATCCATTGGAATGCCATTTAGGGGTCTCAGCGTGTTTTTTCTTTTTTATGTTTCCCATTAAATAATGAATGCTAAGCAAACCTCAGGTAGAAATTCCTCAAAATAATAAAGGTATAAGTTTATAACTACAGCTCTCTTGCCAACATGCAAACAGAATATCCTTTCTGTGCTACATTATGAACTTTGTCTTTCATATTTGAGAGAAATTGATAAAAAAATGTTAAATCTGAGAACAAATTAGACTTACATTCCTCTCATTGCTACATGCTGTACCTTATGTACTTGATACACACTTTAATTCCTGGATAATAAATATTTTAAATTAGATTAAAGCAGAGTTAAGAGTTGGAAATATTCTGCATTAAAGCCAGTTTGATGTGAAGACCAGTTTACAGGTCCACAGCTCAGTTTGAGAATACTATGAAAGTAACTTGCAATGGGTTGTATGAAAGTGACCTCTGTACAAATACAGCAAGTTTTTCTTTAAAAGATGCCAAAGCCCTTACCTTGACCTCGCTGACCTCACCACCAGCACAGTCTCTGCCTCCATCAGCGCAGTCAAGAGCATGTGTGAGCAGGTAGCCCTGCAGACACAGCAGACAGACCCACAGCACTGTAGTCATGGCTGTGAGAAAGAGAGAAGGAGTGTGTGCCTGTGAGGGAGAAAGTGTGTGGGAGACTGTCAGATTGGCACTTTTCTGTCTGTGTTTTTATACTCCCAGCCTTAATGGAGACCAGATGGGCAACGAGAAGGAGAGGCCATGCAAATACACACACACGTTTTTTAAACAATGTAAGGACGTCAATGTAACACTTCCAGAGTTTGATTTAAAGTGGACAAAAGCTGTTTTTATGACAACTGACCCTTTATGTAGCTTATGTAGGCTTAAGTCAATGATGTCATTAAGGCTTACAAATGTTGCCCCCAGTGAAGGGAAGAATGATAAAGGGCATCTTGTCAGTTCACTTTGGACCATTTTCATTGGTCTTTTCAAAATGAAATATTTGCACAATGTAAAACACTCATAGTATAAAGTTTAAATAAAAATTTAAACTGTAATTAAATTTTTTTGCATAACCCTAAATCTAAACAAAATCTTACTAACCAGAAATTAATGCTTTTGCTTCTGGTTTACAACAAAGGAATGTTACTGATCCTCACTTTTGTCCAGAAACTGTATAAAAACAAACACACACACAAATCCTTGGCCACGCGCATACTAAGACCGATTGTCTCACACACACCCCCATGTTCTCCGTCATTGTAGATTTCATATAGCCACATGCCTAGAGTGCCACATAAATGTGCACCCATACAAACGCTGTTTTCTGATGTAAATGCACCCGGTAGAAAATTGGCACCACTAAAAGATTTGTGGAGTGGAACAAAGCAGTGATTATAGTTGCTCTATCCTTTATGTCCCCACAGAATGTCTCTAAAAGGCTGGCAGAACCATTTGTATGGGTTTGGAGGAGTTTCTCTCCAGCTGCATGCTGAAGCCACATAATAGTCACATTCCAGCATTATAGGGACATTGCAGGGTTTTGCTTTGAAGTGAACTGTGCTATTATTTTGAGGGCGTGCAGAAAGACGTGTGTGAAACGGTTACAGCGAGAGTCTAACATCTGTGACGTCTAGAACCAAAAGTAAAAAAACACACATACACAGCTACACTTGATACATAACTAACTTCCAGCTACAGCGCCAGCTAGGCCTAGCCACAAACACTCAAACCTTCCTCTCTCTCTCAGTTTATCGGTCTCACCCTCAGTTACATGTTACAGAGTTCAGAGTTGGAGTCTAACACAAAGATTCACTGTCCCTTCAATTTCAGAGCCAAGAAAGGCAGACTGGAAAGAGCTTGAGTTGCAATATTGATGCATTTCAAGAAGACATTTCATCGCTTATAAGAGGGTGTCTGTGTCTTGACTGCAAACCATTAATCTAAAACTGGCCCACTCAGCGCTTTCCTGCCCTGGCATCAGGTTGATCTCCCAACTGCTGACTTTGTGAGATGCACTATACAGTTATAGCCCGCACACACTTCACACCTTAACTTCACAACCATATTTCCTGCTGGTTCTGTTTAGTGGATTACAAGGTTCTGTTTGTTTGAACATTTCTGTACAAAGAAAGCTCTCAATCTATTGGTCCTTCTATGTCCCGACCCTCACCTATGGTCATGAGCTGTAGGTAGTGATCGAAAGAACAAGATTATGGATTCAGGTTTCTGCAGGGTGTCTGTGCTCTACCTTAGGGTGAGAATGTTGAACATCTGGGAGAACCTTAGAGTAGAACCACTGCTTCTCCATGTTGAAAGGAGCCAGTTGAGGTGGTTTGGACATCTCGTAAGGATATCCCATAAATCAAGATACTCTCGATGAAGCTAAAATAGAAAGACATCAGAATTGAGAACAAATCACACATAAGAAAATATTGGTCAATGTCAGAATCTTTGTGAAAACTAGACAAGTGGATTTTAAGAAGGAATTTCTTCCTAATAACTGCATTCCAGTGTTTCCCAGTCCTGCTCCTAGGGGCCCACTTCTCTGCACATTTTAACACACATGATCCACTAATCAGCTCATAATCAGGCCTTCATTGACCTGAAGTGGGAGTATTAAAGCTGGGAAACAATGCGCAGTGTGCAAGGCAATGGGTCTCCACACACTGACAAGAGCATTTCTGTCAACTAAAAGACCTGCCTGAATTTTTTTGTTCATTTTTGTTTGTATCTAAAATTTGCAAGTCATTTCTGCAAAAATGTCATTATTCATTCATTGAGCTTTAGTTAAAAACAAAGTCATTCATTTGCTAAGCCCTTATTCTAGTTAGGGCCTTAGGGGTTGTTGAAGCCTGTCAGGGAGCTCATTTGGTGAAAGGCAGAGAAACATGCTGTACAGATTGCCAGTCCATCACAGGGCAGACCCACAGGCAAAGTCACACCCAGAGGCAATCTAGCATTTACCCAACGCAACATGCAGATGAGACAGCAGTGACACTTGTATGGTAGTCTGTGTGTTGCGCTGATATAAATGTTTCAAGCACAGTAATGTCATTGCTTGAGCGCTGCCAGCCACCCAAAAATATACAGTCAAGAGTAGCTCTGTGTTCAGAAACTAATCGTTAATGCAGGGCTAGAGAATGGCCAATGCACAACAGATGGGAAATTCTGGGATTCTCTCAATAAACATGTAATTATTCAAATTATTATAGGACTAATCATATTGTTTTTAGTAATTTCATACTGTAGTAAGTTTTTTTTTAAATTGTAGTGTCTGATATTCTTCATAAAGTTGTAGAATGCCTGTTTTACAAATGCACACATAAAAACACAATGTATTGCTTAAGTATTTATTTGTGTTTATTCTCATGTGTGTGGGGGTGTGTGTGTTTTTTTTTAACAAAACAGCATTTTTTTCCCTAGATTAATGCATTATACTGCAGTTTGTTCCAACCTTGGAACGTGATTGGCGTAGGTGCAGAGTTAATAGTGCTAATCACTTTGGGTTAAAAAAAACTGTTCATCAGTCTTGTACTTTGTGCTCTTCTAGGTCTGTATCTCTTCCTTGGGAGAAGTATTTCAAACAATTCATGTGCTGGGTGGATGTCATCTACTGCTACTGCTACAAGCAAAGCTGCTACTATAATTAACAATGCTGTCTACACCAGCTGTTTCCTTTTTTGGCATGTGACTTTATACTTCCACTAGAGTGCAGTTAAGTCAGTTACCGTTCATCAGAACACATTTACACTAACCAGAAACTAATGTATGAGGTGGAAAAAGTGATCCTTTAACCAAAATTAGTCTCAGTTTCACTTACTGTTTTTAATCTGGTTTAAGATGCTGATATTGCGTTTAGATTTGTTACAAAACTGTTAAATTTGTGCTAGTTAGTTTTCCTAAGGTATTAGCTGATGAGTACATAACATGTTTATTATATTTACTTGATGATCACTTAACGCATTCACCAGTTCAAATTCCAGACTGGTGCAAACACACCTGAGGTACCCGTGAGCAAGGTGCCATCCCCAAGCTCTGGTGCTGCCCACATCAGCAGCGCACTGCTCCTACACATGTGGGTTAAATGCAGAGGTCACATTTTGTTGTGGTGCTGTGTGAAGTGTTGTGGTGTGTTCGCAATGGCAAATAATCACTCACTCACTTCATTCAGTCTTGATTGTCATGTTTTTTAATATATTTTGTATAATTATTACCTCAAAATAAAAATCGTAAGCCATGGTATAATTGCAGTAAAACATGCAAAGTCATTCATACCTTGGATATTGGCATTGGTTTACTGAACTTACTGAACAGCCTCCTGTTTAGAACTGCAATACATCAGTGCCAATTTCTCACAATATAGTAATCAAGATTTAAATATTGTAGAAGTATTTTCTGATAAAATTGACCATTTAAATGGAGTGATATTTACTCAGCACCCATCCTTGTCTGACAAAAGCAGCTGCTATAAACTTTTCAGCAACAACTTAATCAAGAATAATTTCACAGTAAAGTGTGAAGCAGAAACTCTGATTCCTTAAGGAGGGAGATGTCATTCCCTGACTACCTGAATCCCCTGACTCACTAGGAGAAAATCACTGGCTTATAAGTGAAGTATGTCCCTAAGGTTCATCTATACATAACTGTCTGGAAATGGGGACCCAGAGATTGCTGTATTCAGTACAGTCGAAGGCTGTGTTCAGAATGCTCGCTGAGATGGACTGAATCATGCCACGCAAGAAATTCCTGAACTTCCCTGAACTAATTGTGGGGAAATGTAGCGTGGGCTTTGCAGCCTTGTTTGGGGGACTTCCTTTTCACTTTGGTTGCAGTGTGTTGCCACGGCATGATTAACATGGCCAGAGAATAGCAAAAGGAACAGCACACAGACATTGTACAGAGGGTTTATGCTTTTAGGGGATTTTGAATGGTTTTCCAGCTGTTGACCAAGGGTGTTTTTTTGGACACTGTCCTTTAAAAATGTAACCGAGCCTTTGTTTAAATTACGGTGTTTTGGTTAAAGAGTAAACTTAGTTTTTATGTTCTTTACTTATCATAAATGTAAATTAGCTTCATTTCTACATAAACAGAAGTTAATTGAGATTTGTCTTATACCTGAATGCAACATGAAAATGTGTGAATGTGACACATTTGTTTTGATATGCTGTGAGGTCCTGGTCCTGTTTCATATGAGAAGTTAAGTTTGTTTTTTGGACTAGTATTTATGTGTCTGTATTTATGTAACAACAGCACATATTTTTTTCACATGGGTCACCATTGGTTTCCTCCTTAGACAAGCAAGGCGGCTATAAAGGACATGTCAGTGAAAAATAAGATCATTTCAATGGTCTCTGCTTTCCTTGGATTGTGAACCATAAATTACATATACCATTACAACAGAAAGGCAAATACACTCTATGCCATATAGTGACTCAGAGTATGTTATTTCCCATTGTTTAATTTACTATTTTTAAGTCATAAAGAGGCCGGAAAGTCACCATCAATCTAGATGACAATCCTTTGTGGGTTGTGTTGTATCCACGATGGTTTTCAAGGGCGTTTATACCAATGAGTTGAGAGAGGAGTCATGAGTAATATATAGCATATTTCATATCTTGTTGCCTTAAGGTGGTCTGAATTTCCATTAAGGTGGTGTGAATTCACACACAGAGCAAACCTACACATGCGGTATGGTTGTGTCCTTGCCTTGCCACCTAAAATCTGATAAATATGACTTCACAAGCCCTTTGAAGGTGTGCTGTGGTACCTTAGCATCCTTTAAGTCTTCAGGTTGCGGGATGGGGTCTTCATGGATCTTCACGCACTCTTTTGTCCAGTACATGCTACAGTTGCTCAATTGGATTGACATCTGTGGAATTTTGAGGCCTAGTCATCACCTTGAACTCTATCATGTTCCTCAAACCATTCTTGAACAATTTTGCAGTGAGAGAGAGTGCAGCATCCTGCTAAAAGAGACCACTAGGGAATACTGTTACCATGAATGGGTGTACGTTGTCTACAACAATATTTAGGTATGTGGTACATGCCATAGTATAGTACACAGTAAGCATTGATGCATTGTAGGCTCTCACAGTTTTCTGTAATAGTCAGCATTAACTTTCTCAGCAATTTTTTGCTAAAGTAATTTTTCTGTGTGTTCAGACAAGATGGGCTAGCCACCATTTGCCACGTGCTTCAATGAATCTTGGCTGTTCATGACCATGTCACCGGTTCACTAGTTGTCCTTGGAACATTTTTGGTAGATACTAATCCCAGCATTCTGGGAACACTTAACAAAACCTGCTGTCATTTTTTGTGTGGTTTTTTTTTTAAATTTTCGTTAACACTGTGTCAGAATTTTATGATGAAATGTTCCTTTTTTTGGAGATAATGGTTTTTCCCGCAATTATCAGTATTATAAGTAAATGAACAGTATCTGTAACACTCAAAGCAGAACTAAATGGAAAAGAATGACAATATCGTGAGAATACATAACTGTTGAATTTACATTACTGTGTAAGAGAAAACCTGTGATGGACATGCCCTCCTGGGCCATGAGTTTCATCATGTGTTTATGAGAGAGAGTGTGTAAAAGTCTGTGTGATACAGTCACATCTATGTTTGGTGTAAAATGAGTAGAAGCTGCACTCTTTCGGTTCACTGGCAGGAATTTAGTGTACAAGCGTTTGAGAGATAAATAGCTGTGGTTTGGTGCGGATTGAATCAGGCAGGATGTGGCTTACAGTGCAGTTTCAGAGCAAATGGAAAGAAAAAATATATAAATCAGTTACAGTGCAATAGTTGTGTGTGTGTGTGGGTGTGTGTTAGTTAGCTAATGCAATGTGAAGTGAGTTTGCACTATTAGGGGTTATGTGTCCTTTGGTGGGTGTAGATTTAAACCAGGGTGTAGCCTGCATTACTTTTACCTTTTAAACCCAGAGAGTGCTCACTCTACATCAGAGGCATTAAATGGAACAAAGGCCGACTTCCAGGTGTTTGTATTTGTGTGCACACCAGACAAAGACTTTTCTTGGCTCATGGTACATATTGTGTTGTTCTTCTGTCTGTTTCTATTTTCTATCTATCTTTCTTTTCGTCTGATCAGTTTAAACTTTGTTTTTAAAGTCTTGCCAATAGAGAAAATTGAGAATTTTTGCACATTGTTGTTTGATACAAGACCTCGGCTGCTTAACAGTCTCTGGTGGCCATTCGGTCTCCTCTTCATGAAGCTCCATATATTTTCAATACACAACAGGTCTAGAATTCTGGCCAACCGGTCAAATACACACAGTCTGTGTCTAGGAAGCCACGCTGTTGTATAGATTGCAGAATGTGGCCTGGCAATAACCATGGACTTCCCAAGAAAAGACACGGCGTCAATGGAACCTTTACACCCATGTTGTGAGCACTGCTCCCCCCCTCCCCATACTATGACTGATATTGAACATTTTGCCAATGACAGTTTGCATGGTCCGTTTCATCCATGACATGGATAGCTCAAAGTCCATTTTTCCCAAAAACAAGCTGAACAGTAAACTCATCTGAACATAAACATAAGTTTCCACTGATTGTCAGCCCATCTGAGATAAGCTCAGGTTGAGAGAACTGTATAGAACTCTGGCTTTCTCTGACTTCCTTTTCTCTAAGCAGTGGCAGACTGTGTTAAGTGAGTAGTTCTGAAGTCCTCCTAGCCCATGTTGCTATTTATTTCAACTGCATGAGGATTTCTCATGCAGTGTCTTCTGAGGGCTTGAAGGTGTCCAGCCAGGTGTCCAAAGATTTCTTTAGTTAACAAATCACACATTCTTGTTTTTGTTGTAATTTATGAAAAATCCCAATTTTACCAGCAATGGAATGGACTGCTGAAGAATGCCTGTGATGCAGATTGCAGTTGTCACTCTACTGAAACAGTCATAACAAAAACTTACGCATGTATCCTGTAAAACCATCTAAAAGCCAGAGCACATTAACCCAACCAACAAACTCAACCTTTGGTTGGTGTGTCAAGTCTGGGTGTAATTGCTGGAAGAGTCTGGAATATCCTTCCTCTTTCATGTTGGTTTCTTTATGGATTCTTTTTCACTTTTCTTTATTCTACAACAACTGCTTACATTAAAAGCTTGTGTTTTTTTTGGGTCAGTATTCAGTTCTGTATCTCACAGTAAGCAGTACAGTATCCTAAACTACACTTTGAAGTCTGCATCACCTTAATAAAAAGCTGTAAGCGGTGTGTGTGGCTTGAGAAAAGGTTTTACTGGTATTTATTTATGTAAACATATTGAGTAACCATTGATCAGCTACACGAGCTTTGTATCAAAAATGCTTAAAGAAACAAACAAAAATTGGAAACCAAACAAGTCTTCACTGATATTGACTAAGTGGAAAACTGTGATTTTTAAACCATTTAATTAATAAATGGATTATGGCAAATTGGTACAATCTGGGTCAATTATGTTCCCTATTTAAACCAAAGTTACCAAAGACATACTGTTGAGTGTGTTACTCCTGTATTTTCATGCCATTTTTCTGAGAGCATAGTATCAAAAAAATCATTACATTTGCGTCTGTGGGGTGCTGAACATGCAATTCCATCTACTTACCAATAGGAGTCCCAGAATATGGCAGGGACCACCTTTTTCTGGAAACGCTGTCTTAGAAGGCTGATGGATGGGGTGCAACTCTTAGTACTGCAGGGGATTCTTTCACACCTGCTTGATGCCCTATTTATAACAACCCACCATCTGCTAATGTCATCAGTAAGTGTAAGCAATACTTTATAAATATGTCACTGCAACCTTGATAATTTACTTAATGATATATTTTTCTGAGTGTATCATAGATATTGTCAGTAGATCTAGATCAATGAACATCTGCAGTCATTGTATTCCTAAGTTTGTCCATATTGTGTGCCTTATTTTCTAGCCAACAAACCTGTGTTCCTGGGAGTTTTAACAGTGTTATTCAGACAGTAATCATTCTTTCAGCACATGTTCGAGGCTCATGTCTCCATCTAGCCACTGTGTCTCCTTTTGCTGTTAAAAGAAGGCTCTTAACACCACGTCTTTTGAGATCCCATTGCAAATTTACACCTGGGTTTGAAAGACGGAGAAAGATTGACATAAGATCTCTGGGGTTTCATAGATGCATGCGTCATCACAGCTCTGGAAATCTCACCAACAAAACACTGATCATCTCTTTAGGAAACTTTGCATACATGGTCATTTTGAATGACACCCAAAAAATGCAGTAAGAAGGTGTTAACAAATACCTGAAGCACATTTTTGCTCTTGTAAAAAAAACATGAAACTCTATGAGTTTCTTAGAGTTATCACTGAGTTCATTTAAATGAGCAAAATAATCAGATAATTGCAGATTGGATTTTGGCAATAATCAGTTTAACAGTCCCTCAGTGATCAGGATTCTTTCTAAATACAAGTTTTGTGCCATTGCTTAGCAACTCACCAAAGCACAACACATGATTAAAAACTTTTCTTATTAACATAGAGTTGATGTGGGATATTTGGGAGGTTTTTATGGCTCAAAATGTTGTACAAAATGCATTAAATTAAGTGTTTAGAGTTCACTGTTTTCCCAGAAGTCTATTGTTTTGCAGTTCTGTTTCTGCACTTGCACGGTTCCAGAAAAACTAAAGAAATGAGAGTGCATTGAAGACCTTATTGCTGATCTAAAATATAGCTTTCTTTAATCCAATCTAAGAAACTGGAGCATGCTTCCTTTGTGGCCACGTGAATCATCAGATAACTGCAGAATATGTAAGTATTATAAGTGTGTATGTAAACATATTCACTCACTTAAGTGGGCAACATCACAGCTTGGTATGTAGATAGGAATGTAGATTGGGGTTTGAATCTAATTTGGCAATAATCATAAGCTGTGTGAAAAATTCAATCTTAGTCTTGACTTCTTCTGAAACGTCCATCCATTCTCTAAACTGATTCTTCCGTTTCTGGGTCACGGGGAAGCTGGAGCCAATCCCAGCTGACTACGGGCCTAAGACGGGGTTCACCCAGGACAGGAGGCCAACCCATTGCAGGGCAACACATAGACAGACAACTATTCACACACACAAACAATTTTTATAGAATCCAGTCAACATACCATAAGCCTTTGGGCAGTGAGAGATAACTGGGAAACCCAGAGGAAACCCACGTGAACACGGGGAGATCTTACAAACTCAGCACAGAAAAGCACCTGTGGCCAACCCAGAAATTGAACCCAGGACTTTGTAGCTGTGAGGTGACAGCACTATCCGCTGCACCACCATGGCACCCTTCTTCCAAAACATGAAAATAGAATTAATTTTTTCTATGCACGGCCCTTCTAGAGAGCTCAATTGTCCCAAAGCCATCACTTTAGATTTGTAGTCTTGCTAAAGTGCACAACACTTAGCAAGGCATTATACTTGATATATGCATAAAACACTTGTAAGACTTTATATTCATCTTGACTTCCTAGCTGATGTCTAGTACCAACATAACCAGAAGAGGCAGTATACCTTAATGTGAAGTGTTGTCAGCAGCAGACTGCACAAACCATAAGGCCATGACAACCACATCTGTTTCTGATGGTTTTTTTTAACCATAAACAGTAATATCTCCACATTTGTTGTCAAGTTCAAATTAGAATTAATGAAAGAAGACATTCTCATGTCGATTTGACTGGACAAAACCAATTACTTTGACCACTTGTGCTATTGTATATTCCCTTCATTTTTTCCAGATACACATAAAACGTTGTGATTTTTTTATGGAAAGGTGCATTTGCTATCTTTTACTTTTTTGAGAAAGACACAGCTAAACATGAAGGAGAAAGTACATAGATATCTGTGAACTTGGATTTTGGGACATGCACTGCTGGGACTAAATGCAGTAGGAGCTCAGTTGGGCTGAGAGGTTAAAAAATGAATAAAATGAGAAAATGTCAATGATAATTTGGCTGGTATTATAAAATAAAAGGTACTAGCCATTTTTAGGTGAAATTACCTGGAAAAGGACCCTAATGATTTGATTGACATTTTACTGCAAGTTCAATTTCCACCTTACTAAATTATTTCATAGGTGTAAATTAAACTATTTAGAAGAAACAGAATTTTCCTGAAGTGAAGTCTACATTTTGTAATGACTGTCATTATAATCTATTTCAAAATATATCACAATTCTTTAGTATTATTATTATTATTATTATTATTATTATTATTATCTAAACTTTGCTCCCTATAGCAATACATCAAATTTTATAATTAGAGTGGACTCTGTATATATAACATGATTCTATGAAAACATTTAGATCTGGACCATCAGAGCTTAACATGTTTTTAAGATTCAAATTTTACTTAGAAGTAAGTATAATTACATATAAATGATAAAAAAAACTAGTATTAGGAGACTTTAAATGGGGTTGTCTTGGTTAAAACCAAAGCATGGATTTATTTCTGCATGACTCTTCTAAATACTTAGCAGAACACAAAGCTTAGCCTCAAATCAAAATAGCAAAACCACCAAGGAGCTGATGTCAGTGTTTCCAAATCAGGCTGAACCCTGTACACACCATACAGACTACTGCAATTTACACAGTTTCACATTTTATTTCCTTTTGGGTAAGATGCTCATACAAAGAACCACTGGCCTAAGCATGTTTCCCGTCAACCCCTTCATACGCACACAAACACACACAGAATTAGAGGGAGAATGAATGTCTATGTCTGGAAATAGAATACATAAAATTACTTACTTGTTACTGGTATCAGTTTTGCTCATAGGTGGCATTTGACTTTAGTATATTTGTTATGTTTAATAATGAGACTAATGAGATTAATCTTCATGTTGCTGATAGAGAGCTGCTGCCAGACTGCCTGTTTACCTTCAATCCTCAGTCACTGAGAAAACTAATGTCAAATTTGTTTTACTGAATTTTTAAGATATCAATTTTTGCATCAGAAATTCAGCAGCTACACTTTACTACTTCTAAATAGTCCAAGGCAACATTGTTTAAGGGAAAGGTAAATGATTTCATGAAAATTCCTATTCAAGAAATACAGTAAATAACAACTGATTCGTATTCGAACATTTGCTAAGCTTACTTTTGTACACTAAGTAGTAATGCGTGTCCTTACCAGACTGGGAAGGAGAATAAGTCTAGCTGTTCACTCTCAACGGCATAAACCAGAAGGGTTATTAACATTGTCAGCTAGGTTTTGGAGAGTCAGATGAAAGTAAAATTAAAACACACAAGTCTTCAGAAAACAAACATCTTGGAATAAGAAAGAAGAACGTTGTGGAATAAAGGAAATACATCAACCTGTAGAATTAATTAACTTTTTTTACATTAAATCACAGCAATCAAGGTAACCCTTTTGTTTTCTTCAGGGTTCAGTGTGTTGTTATTTGTGTCTGGTTTTCCAGACTGAAGAGCTTGACCAGGTTGGTCTTTCAGTTAAGCTGGATATAAAGATGCTCAACTGCATTGACCATCAAATATCACTTCAGACCATCTAAAAGAAAAAGGTAAAACCAGCTATCATCATAAGCTGTTATAAAAGACTGGTGGAAAGATTGTTAGAGTGTAAGACACAGGAGGAAAGGAATATAAATGCCTAAGGAATGAGCAAGATACAGAAACAGATGGAAGAGAAAGACAGAGCGAGATGAGAGAAGGTCAGACAGTGAATCAGCAGGAAGGCCTTTTGTTGCTGCAGGGAATATCTCAGACTTTCAGCATTTCTCCTGTCTCTAAGGCCTGTCTAGAGTGTTCCATGATTCATAGCAACCCGAAATACCATTGATCTGTACCCGCAGTTTTAGCACTGTGGTCAAAAATGAGACACAACCGGTTCAATTAGGCTGTGTGTGTGTGTGTGTGTGTGTGTGTGTGTGTGTGTGTGAGGAAGACAGCTGCATACCTTTGCAGAGACATTTTTCCCTATTCATTCTTCCCTCTAAAGCCTCTTTGCCTCCCGTTGCCATGACAGCCGTACCACTTAGGATGGAGTGACAAAATTAAGGAAATGATGGAGATGTTTAGCAGCTCAGGCAAAAAGGCCATAGCAGTGTATCTAGCAATAAAACTGCATGATCTTTCACTTAGGCGTCCATCATGAATTTTGTCTGTATTTCACAGAGTGCAGAGCCATGATCACCTTAACCTGACCCTGAGCTTACACCTGATTATTTTTCTTAAACTCTTTTTTTTTTTTTTACTGTTGTTCATTGATTTGGTCATATTAAACACAATCCATTATTTTAAAGACAGAGTTCTTGTTTTGTAATGTTCCATAAAAATGCAATACATTTTGTCCACCTCTAAATTGGTGGTGGTGGTTGGGAGCAAGGGGTAGTACATAACATTGACTATCTAGGTATTTGATTACAATGGCACCTGCCTGAGGGGAGGGAAATATTAGGCAACAGTTAAAGAACAGTCAGTTCTTAAAGCTGATGGGTTGAAAACAGGACAAATAGGCGAGAGTAAGGAGCTGAGCCACTTTGATAAAGGCCTTATTGTGATGGCTAGATGACGTCAAAGTATCTCCAAAAACAGCAAGTCTTATGGAGTGTTTTAGGTATGTACCTACGAAAAGTGGTCCAAGGAAGAACAACTGGCCAGTCTGAATTTGGTTAATTTAGCACAGAAGATTGTTTTCTTTGTAGTATATATCAGATGTAACATGATGTGAATAACTTAAAAGCTACCTATCCAGTTACAGTGTGCACAAATCTATAGCAGTGCTATAGATGAGCTACAGGTCCTAAATAGAGCAATTATGTACAGACTGTTATAATCACTGCTGTTGCAACCAGTGTGATCTTACTCTGTATATGTGCTCACCTGTTGTATAATTTAGGTGACAGTAATTCAAGCACTGTGGCATTTAATAACACAAATATTAACTTCTTGATTATATGTTTATTTTTTTGAGGATATATTAAGGCCTAGGGCTGGGCTATTTAATAATATCTGTCTTTATTGTGATAAACTGTAAACATTTCATCTTACTGATAGTACTTAAATAACGCTGACCAACTGCATTTTTTTGTTACAAGGAGAGCCTGATTAGTCCTGGTTATTCTGAAGTATTGCAGTGCAGTATAGGAAACAATAAATACATTTTTTAGTGTTTTGTAAATGTAGAACCACTGGTTCTCTTTTTGTACCCTTAAAATGATCTCAGAATACTTGTTTGTACAGTAAAAGGCTTTTACTTTTACAGCCATATATATGTGTGTATGTCAGTATGTCATCCGGTGCCGGAGAAAAATACGCAGTATCCTAAAAGACCACAGCCACCCAGCACGCAGTCTGTTCTCCCTGTTACCATCTGGCAGACGCTACAGGAGCATGAC
>JBBPDA010018752.1:0-15989 GCA_037974385.1 Arnoldichthys spilopterus | reverse complement strand
CTATCTATCTATCTATCTATCTATCTATCTATCTATCTATGTATCTATCTATCTATCTATCTATCTATCTATCTATCAAAACGCATATATATATATACTATATTTGAACACTGCTGTTAAAAAACAAATGCTTACCCTGACATATCCTTTATTTAATTAAAGGATTAACTGATATTATGATCACATACTTTTTTTTATACTTTAGTGCATCCCTGGTCATATTAATAATTGCCCATATCAGATCATTAAATATCAACATTTTTGTTTTTCTGTAATTTTGAATTAAAGAGTAGAATGTGCTGCCTCAAGATCTTTTTTTTTATCACCATGTGCTAGCAGTCAAATATAATGCTAACCACTCATATTTCACTGTTCACCACCACCCCTATCATCTAGTGCAGGGATTCCCAAATGAGACCAAGCAGGGCTAGGGTCCTGTTTGTTAGTTCCTTTCCTCAAACACATTTACTAAATCTGGCTGTTATCAGGTGAGTTGAACCAGGTTTCTTTGAGCAGGGAAATCCTCAAGCTCTCCTGGAAACTGACCCTCCAGGACCTAATTTGGGCATTTGTGACCTAGCCAAAACACTCAGCTAGCTCAGACATCATACCTGGTAATGGTTTCAGCATTGAAGGAAAATGTTATGATGCATTCATTTTATTAATGGCACAGTCTAATTTAATCCAAAATCTTTAATAAAGTAGCATAATCAGATGAGTTTTTGCAAAAATATTTTGGTGTTGTTCAATGGGATATAATATGGCATATATGAACCTAAATATGTTAGCTTGTGATTTTTTTTGTGCATGATGAAGAATCACAGGGAAATTGGGAAAACAAGGTAATGATATTGTTGATATTGACACTCAACGTCATTTCCCTAAACACAGTACTGATACGGTATACTGTATTTTGTATAGTAGTCAAAATTAAGCAGTATTGGAAATATTGCAACTATAAAGAGCATACATTAGACATTGTTCAGGTTTTCATCCTATAGGTCGATTACTATTATGTTAAATCATATTAAAACATTTTTTCCTTAAGTACTTCCTGAAGTGTTAATGCTATTTGCAATCAAAGTTTTTATGAGCATCATTGAAAGAGAGGAAACAGGCTCATTTAATAAAAATGGGCTAATAAAGAGTAAAGTTGGAACATACAATATAAAGCTTATGCCACTTGAATGTTTTACACACTTATATATCTGCATTTATGCTGCAGCTGCTGTACATGGTATCATGCCCACTTTGCCATATGGGCCTTTGTCAATAAAGGCTTCTCAGAATGTGTTGTTGTGGGGAAAAAAAAGGGAAGAATAGGGAACAAAATCACAATGAGTGCTATTAAAGGGTGTTTTTTTTCACCACTAAAGTCTGAAATTGAGTTATTTCACCCCTTTACAAAGGAGGCAATTTTGATAAATTCTTACCAAACTGATATAATAAGATTTAAAACATAATACATTCAGATCAGATCATAGAATCATCATTTAAATTGTAAATTGATCAAGAGAGACATACCATGAAGAAAATGAGGTTTAACTCTGGAAAAGTAGAGCCATTTATATATTTTTTGTAATTTAGTAATTAAACATACATTATATAAAATTTCAAACTGATTGAACACAAAGGTTTTTAAAAAAAAATTATTTCATAAAATGTATTAAATACTCTTTCATGCAGAATGAAAAACTGTGCCAATCTTTTACAGAAACATTCCAAAAGGAAAACCTTTTCACACAAATTAATTCACAAAAAATGCACACAAAACTAGATTATAACTAATATATACTAAGATTCATAAAAATATTTTTGGTGAATTTAGTAATAATTAATATAAAATTACACAATGCTTTTGGTATCACTGGCAATAACAATGACTTCCAAGGGTTAAAAAAAGATGCCATTCTACAAAAAGTCTAAAATGTGACTCTTGTAATCCAGTGTTTAATCAGACCCCGTGCCAGTGTTTTCATGTTTCTGCCTGTGAGCTGTGAAACTCACTTATGACACCTTATCAAGCTAATATGCTCTCCAATCTTGCACTGCGATTTCGCCCTCAGCTTCCTCTGCTAATGGCTCTCACGTCACTGCCATGATGGCAATTAAAAACCTGGAACAAAGCATCCTGGAGCGCCCATCGCTGACCAAATTAGAGCCATTGTGCCGAATTGACAACTCTCTGAGAGGAGTTCGGTGCCCTCATGCTGTGAAGACATTGGAGCTTTTCAAATGGTCCTGGCATGTTCTCCCTATTGCTTACTTCATTCAGCTAAATTAATAAATGAGTGGAGGATAGAAGGCCATAACAAAGTCTGGAATGGGGTCTTCTGAAAGGTTCCTTGACATTTCTTAAATACATTATAAATCCATTCACGTTTTGAAGGTGTCACTGTGTTTAGTTTCACTGATACTTGTGCACTGATGTACTTGACTGTAACATCAAAACACATGTTTAAAGCCTAAACATTATGTGCCAGGTTCCTAGACACCAATTTTGGAACTACTGTATTTGACACGCTCTTGACAATGCTGTCTTCCTTAATGTGATATTGAATCCCCCTTTTTTCAGTGAGGCTGCTAGAGATTACCTATGCATCTGTGTTTTTTCTTGCCTCTCTTGACATGGGCCACAGAACTGGATTATGTATTGTAACTTTGCAACTGCATCAGTTGTAAAGAAAACCCTATATAAATAAAATTCAACTGTTGTGGAAGCTCACCTTTCTGTGGGGTGATTCTATAATTTGGAGTACATTTCACATCAAGAAGAAAAAAAAAAACAGTTTATTTTTTCCCAATAGAACAACAAGTGTGTCAAGTTAGTATAATCCATTAGTGTAACACATCATCTGGTTGAAAAATTACAAAATTATTCATTTGTTTCTTTTTTTTGATGGAAATTATGTTTTCATTTCAGAGTTTGTCATGTTATTACAATCATTTAGTTAAATCTTACCATTAGGTAAAATGTAAATTTAAGAGTTTGAGTCTATTTTGCCATACAAATATATACATTATTTGATTAAAACTGTCATTAAGGACCAGCATATTTTAAATAAAAAAAAACTGCCATACTGGGTATTTAAACAAAATTAAGAGCACCAACCTGTGCACATGTACAGCATACTTTAAAGGATGTCAGAGACATAATTTTAGGTTAATGTGACAAAAAGAGGCATAACTTAGTTGACAATGAAAGTCAGAGATTGACACAAGTGATTTAGTTGAATGGACATATCATTAACCATAAGTAACATTTTGTTTTAAGAAAGAAATCAATTTAAAAATCACAGTAAATTAATTATAATTAAAAATTCTCTTACAGTACACAGTCTTCTATAAAAACATTATAACGGCACAGTCTTGCATTGAAAACCTGAGATACATGTTCTTACTTTTTCATCAATATCTCAAAGTAGCAAGTTCTTTAAAATTCAAAACTCTAAAAACTGTATAAACATTTTTAAAAATATATAGCCTGCTTTAGGAATTTCAAGCTTGTGTCATGTCTCCGTCTGCTTCTGCTTCTTCTTGCTGGATCAGCATCTTAATGAGCCCTATAACTTTGTTGTTTCTCAGCTGGTGATAACTACTTAATTTTTAAATGTGTTAAGTGAGAAAAGGAAGATGTGCCCTTATGAGTACAGAATATTGCAACATATGTAGACTGATAATGATAATGATATGGTGACGATGACTGATGTGACGTACTAGTGTAAACATTCAGCTAAGTTGCCCAGTCTGGCAATGGTGACAATTTCCCTATTTTTCCCATAATTTTATGATTAATGAAGCAAAAAATATATTTGATGCTTGAATAATGTTATTTCGATGTCATTTTTTTAAAGAAAAATTATAAAATAAGTATCATTAACATCATGGAATGAATGGAATAAACCCAGATTTATTTGAACGACTCTCTGACCTGGCTATGATTAAACCAAGGACATTGTTGCTGTAAAATGACTACCCTAACCACTTCCTCACCATGCTGCCCATCGTGGGAAAATGTGGAAATTGTAATAATAAACGACTAGAAGGAATGTACAAGTATAAATTACAGCGTTATCTTTACTACCAGCTTTCACAACATTGTGTTCTGGTAAACATGACACAACCGTTAGCTGACCTCATTCGGAAACATGTCAAAAGATTCTTTTTTGATTGTGGCCATGCAGTGACAATGTACAAAATGTTTGAGTCCTCTTAAAATGAACCAGGGCATGTTAACAGGGTCCCTTTTCAAATCATGCTTGGCATTCTAGAAACACAAGCATTTTGTATAAAGTTGGTGGTTACTGACCACAGTCAGCACTAGCTATTATGATATGGTTATTGATGTGGTTTTGTCCTTGTGTTCTTATTGCATGCATGCTGTTGCATCTATTTGTGTGCAGCAGTGTATTGATCTATGAAGGCCTTGCTTATATGCTTGTAGCTGTATTTTTTAGATGATGGAGATGATGTGGATTTTGTCTTATTTGTTTGCCTTCATAAAGGGTGCTTGGCAAATCCAGGGCAGCTTAGTGAGTACTCTTGCTGAGGGTGTGGGGCTGAGGGCTGCCTCGATTTGCTCATTTGCTGGTTGAGCGCTTCTTTAGAAAGTGCTGCTTACAAGATCCGAACGAACACTGAAAGTGGGTTGGACTATGACTATGATCTGCCGCTTGCTCGGTTAGCCTTCAGAACACTACTCTGATCACTGATTGGCTCATTTCACTGCACATTTCATTCTGCTGCCTTGATCACAAAGTGATTGCAGCCAGGCCCAGCATCAGGGGAGGGGACGGACAGGCTTAGTCCTAAGAAGACTCCAAGACCTAATCAAGACCTGATTTTAAAATTGATTTCCTGCATAATGATAAGGCCTATTGCTATAGAATCTACATTCAGAAATACGTGTAGTCCAGGATTAAGCCAACCCATCATCATTTGATTTATTTTTTTGTTTTTCTTTGTAGTCACTGATTAGCAACTGCTGATTTTCATCAGTACTTTAGTTTTTTGATACATTTTGAATCTGAAACTATACATAGGGTCAAAGAACATACCAGAGAGACCTATAAAATTGAGACCCTAGAGCCTGAAAAAGCATAGTGTGTTTTTTACCAGTTTTCCAAAGTCAAATTATTTACATTGATTTCATTTTGATATTTAAAAGGCTCTTTAACTAAAATCACCTAAAGTCAGATATAAATGGTTAGTAAACAAATGTTGTGGCCACTGACAGGGTAGACAGAACTAGTACACACACTATTTACACACACAATATATATATATAATTTTTAATATAATTAAATAAAAATATAAATAAAATACAATAAATATTATAATAATAATAAATAACAATAATAATAAATAAATAAATAAAAATAAAAAGGATATATATATATATATATATATATATATATATATATACAGATCTGCCCTGCATTGGGAATGGGTAAGGTTAAACTGAAGAGTCAGAGGTATGTAAATCTATTGCTTTTTGGTACATCACAAAAAGCGGAGTACAGAAAATAATTTGCAGGATCCTGTTAATGGATACAAATTAAGTAAGTGTATTGTAGTTAATAATGAACAAAAAAGAGCTGCTTGTCAGTGATTAATTCCACTGGTTTAACATCTTCATGGCTGAAAACTCTCAAGTGTTGAGAAGTATCCTCAAGAGACTACACTGATATAAATTGCTAAAGTGCTATAAAAAGGCACACTTAGCCACTACTGTGCAAAGGGTTTTGATTTACTCAATATAGTAGTAGCTTACAATGAAGTGGTGTATAATCATTGTTAACAGTGTTATGACTCTTGAGGAAAAAAGGTCAACCTGAAGGTTGCAAAATTCATTTGGATCCTTGGTGCCTTTTGTTATTGGACTTAAACAATATTATCCACATAAAACATAACTTTTGTAAGGCCTCTCGAGAGGCGCAGTTTATACTGTTTTCTCACAGGGTCTGAAGTCTTAATAAAAATGCATGCCTGGGGGCAACTTTTAGTGCTGCATTGTGACTAAGTCCATTACTAAAAAGGTAGTTCTTGACGTTTTAACATCCAGAGTATGAAATATTGAATACACGAAACATGCTAGCAGGCTAATTGCTCTCTTTTTTATTTCTCCTCTGCAAGAGGGTATATTTATTTTCAGTGATGCACATTATGGAGTTGGCTCACACACATTTAGCAGGGCAAAACATTTCAACAAGGGGGCACCATCAGCAGTCAAATTGGTTTTAATGCTTCTTTAGAGTGATGCTTTGCATCAGCGAGTGTTCTTGTTACGTAATGCTATATTCTCTGCACACGTGAAAAACATTTACATGCTTGTTTGGAGTTTTTGTGGTACCTTACTAAAACAATCATGCTAACCTATGTTGCTGTTTCTGGGCTAACAGCAGGATTGCTGTCAAATGGCAATTTTTTGGTAAAATGTTTTTTTTCTTTTGAATATGCTGCATTTTGCTACATTAATGAAAATGATTATTATTACTGCAACTTTGATCTCTGCCTTCACGCGTCATTAGACATCACATTTCATTTGTTCCCACCCCAATAAGTCTAAGATCCTAGGGTTAGCATTAAATATCTTATGATTAGTGTTAGTTATTAGTGGGCAGTGTTGAATGATTAGGACCTTGCCCTCATGAACCGAATGTTGCAGGATAAAGTCCCGCACTGGGCACCACTGAGGTACCCTTGAGCAAGGTACAATGCTGCTACACTGCTCCCCATGTGCTGTTGATAGCTGCCTAATGCTTCACGTGTGCACATGTGATGGGTTAAATGCAGAGGTCACATTTCGTTGTGGTGCTCGAATGTGTTCACAATGACAAATAGTCACTTCACTTCAGTTGCAGATCATGTCTTACCCTACAATACCATTGGTTTTCTTCCCACGTCTCAGGGCAACATAGTTTTTATTAAGCTTTTGACTATTTTGTTTCGCATTGACATCGCATTGTAATAATAACCTTTCTTTTGTTTACAAAGAGAAACAGATTTTCTGTTTTCTGTTTGTGTATGTTTCAATTAATAAATAAAGAAACATCACAAAAATTGAAGTGCATCATAACGGCATCATAAAAAAACATAATTCTCCTTGCTTTTACTGAAAAAGAGTATTTTAATGTAGTATTTAAAATAAAAGACTATGATTTCAAAACACACTCCCAACTCCATAGTCTATACGTGAAATATAACAACTTAATAATGTGATGTCATTAAAATTATTTATATATGTCCTCCTAATCATCCTACAGCAGGTTCCCCATCCCATCCCCACCCACTCAAATTAAAGTTATGAAGAGTGCTTCAGTCTTTTTAAACAAGGTACAATGTAAGGCAGACAATCAAAACAGAGCTCAGGAAATATAGAATATGGGGCTTTAAGGAAGTTAGCAGGGTTTACAAAAGGATCCATAAAACAAGTCTCATAAAAAAAAGGTAACAACAGGAGAGAGGCACTAACACAGACTTTTAAACTCAGGCGACGCATTGACCAGAATATGTCATGCTAGCATAAAAAAATCCTCTTGCTAATCTTCACTCCTCCAAAACTCATTTCAATCCGGTGTTCCTGGTGCTGAGGGGCAGCAAACAATTACCTCTGATATTTTTATCATTTCCCGCAAGAGCTGTTACAACGCAGAGGAGGGTCCAACCTTGGCTTGAAGTGGAGGGGAGTGTTCCCGAGAAGCAGTGAGTCAGAGTAGAACCAAAGGCCCAAAAACCCTGCTGACCTGTGGGGGTGGGGGGTGGGGGGTAGTGCTGGAGTCCACCGGGTGAGCGAATTGATATGCAGAAGAGGATGTGGCACAAAGATTATTAAGACATCCTTCAGTGTGATGCTGAACCACCATTACTGAGGGAGTGAGTCCTTGGGAGATGGCGTTTTGCTTGGGTGTGTGTGTATGCGTGATTATTTTAGGGAGTTTGGGGGTTCTTGATGGTTCTTCTGAGGATCGGACATGGAAGATAAGTAGGGAAGGAATTGTCTGGAATTGAATCTGTAAAGATAGGGGATATTGCAAGTGTTGCCAGGTGAGCTGAGTAGATTAATAAACTAAGATGATTGGGGGGTGGGGTGGTGGGGGGGAGGGTGTCCAAAAGACAGGCATACTGGTTGAGTGAGGGTTTTAAGGGAAAACAGATTGAAAAGGCAGATTATGAAAGGTAGGGATGTACAAGAAAAGAGCAGGAGTAAAGGTGACAGAAAACACACCAGCATTATGAACTCCATTCCCATATGGCCAGCAAAGTGTTTGATTAATGAAAACTGCCAATGGAAGATGCAGTATCTTGTAGCTGAATGAAATCCCATACCACTTAAGTAGCAGATGTAGCATTCACCACCCAGAAACTAAACTTGAGGACTATGGGGTTTATTTCTGATTCTCCTTGTCCAACATATTTCATTGTACTGTTAACCCAACGTTAACATACATATGATCAATAAACTAAACTCGAACTTGAACTTCAGTATCTACAGTTGTGTGCGAAAGTTTGAGTAACCCCCAGTAATTACATGTTCGGTTTTTTTAGTTCATTTCTTTTTTTTCATTTTTGGTTTATTAAGTCATTTTTTGTGCACAATTATACCTCATTATTTCATTACAATGGCCATGTGAAGGTGTGAGATGTATTAAGCAACAAGTCAACAGTCAGTCAGATGTGCTGAAAGCAGGAAAAATGGGCGAGCTTAAGAATCTGAGTGACTTTGACAAGGGTCAGATTGTGATGACAAATGGATCTCCAGAATATCTCTATTCTGTCCTGTGGAGTGTTCCAGGTATGTAGTGGTTAATACTTACCAAAGTGTGCCAAGGAAAGACAACTGGTAAACCATTGCAGTGGTATGGGCACTCAAGTAACTGATGTATATGATGTTTTTTCAGTATGATCAATACAACAAATAAACATTTTTTTCATTAAAATGTCAAAAAAGTCAGAATAAAGAAATTTGCTTAGCACTTTCCAATAATTTTATACAGCACACTGATCTCTACTATTCTTTACACTTGAATTTCTGGTATGTATCTGCATTCAAAAAGACTGATATTTTTATAATGGCTTTTTTAATGTTAATATTTAGAAACATGTTTAGAATAATATATTTGTGATGTGTTCATCTTTCTCAAGAGGAGTCCAATCACTCACTGAAAGCATCAGATAAACAGCAAAATGTCAATTTTAATATTATTTAAACAGACCACTACAGCCCTTATCAGTCAAAGCTGGACATCAGAACTGCTGCAAGTAATTTATAAAGAGAGAAAGAGAAATGTAAATGCTGGATCACCAAAAGTGCAACAGTTAACAGCAGCTAAATGTTCAGCAGAGTGAGAGAGTAAGTAAGATAAGATGACAGACATTACATCTCATCACACCTATCTCAGGAACTGAATTACAGAGGTCGGTTTTATACACATTTCTCGTGGCCACAGGACATCATTGATGCAGTTTTTTTGTAAATATGCGAACATGAAATGAGTCCTGAAGTGGAAGTGTTGAAGGGGCATCTATCTCAAGTTACTTAGAATCAAGTCAAAGACTAAGACCCCAATAGAATAATTCAGCAGTACAACAGAATTGGGTTAAATAATGATCCTCAAGAGTAAAGCAAAGCCAATAATAAATTACTTCCAAGAATAATTCAGCAGGAATGTGGAGGTATTTTGAACAAGTGTAGCAAATTTGGTGAACATTGGCTGAATAAAGAGCAAGTTACGTAAGTAAGACCTCATCCTTGTAACTGAGGACAACAGTCAATGCAGCATCTATGTATGTAGATTGATGTATGTATATGTGTGACTATCTGTGTATCTGTGTATGTACACTATGTACCCCTTTTCTATTGCTTTGATATGTGTATGTAAATTAAGCTGATGTCATCACAATGGTAACATGCATACAATGTACGCTGAGCTGGAATTCGATTTCTATTGTAATGTTTCCATAAAGATCTGAGAAGCGCCTTGTTGTTAGGAGATTTGCAAAGATTAAAGCCAAAATAAACACACCTTATACAGCAGCCAAAGAATTTAGATTCTACTAGAAGATTCTGAAAGTAAAAGGCATGTGGCACAATAAACAACTGATGGAAAATCAAATTAAGGAGGTAAAAACCGGGTTCTCAAGAACCAGCTCAATGAAAGAGAGTTTAACAGGAACTCAAATTATAACTCAAAAACTCAAGGATGGGTGCAGAGAGCATGAGAGGAAGATGATGAAGGAAGGAAATTCCTGGATGAAGAGGATGAAATCCAATGAGGACTCCCTAAGGGAGATGAAGAAAGAAATGTTGATGCTGAAAGAGAAAAACCTCAGACAGAAGGATCTGGATATTGAGAAGATGACAAACTGGAAAATAAATGAAGAAAAGCAAAAGAAAGAAAAGAGATGAGAAATTGAGATGAGGCTGCAGATGGAGAAAGAGAAAGAAAAAGAGGAAATGGAATAATACAGGCAGAGAATGGGGATGGAGAGAGCAAAACACAGAGAGGAAATGAGAGAATGCAAAATGATACTGCAAATGGAGAGGAAGAAAGAGAGAGAGGAGATGAATGAATACAGGCAAATGATGGAGATAGAAAGAGAGAAAGAAAGATAGGAAATGTACCAGTACATGGAGAAGGCACAGGAGAGGCAGAAGGAAATGGAGAAGGAGAATATGACTATGCAAGAGGAGAGGAAGCAGATGAGAGAAGAGTGGAGGAAAATGGAGGAAGACTTGACGTAAGAGAATACATGGATAGAAGAATACATCAAGGAGGAAGAGGCTGAGACGACTGAGCTGAGCAGAATGATCTGGTGGAGACGAGAGATATTAGGACAAACAGCAACTGGAGGTCCACCAAGAAAGCCTTGAAATGTGGATAAGCTGAGGAGAGAGATGGATGAAAATCAGACGATACAGAAAGAAAAGACAGAAGAAAGAGAGCAGGCAAGACACCGAGAGTGGGGGAGAGAGAAAGAAATGATGAAGGATACTCAGAAAGTGGTGGAGAATATAAAGATTGAAGTTAAGAAAGAAAGGAAGAGGATGAGGGAGGAAAAAGAGAAAGAGCTAGAGGCGCTGACCAAAAACGGGTCGTTATACCTGCAGCAGGAGAAAACTCTGCTTAATACATATGCTGTAAAATCTGAGAAATTGCAGAGAAGAAGACTGGCAGATTGGAGGACTAGCGAGGAGCAGAATGAAAAGGAGAGGCTCAAAGGACAAGAGAGCCAAGAAGGCAGAGTAAGCAGTAAAAGCATGAACTTTAGCATAGAAAGACACTGGGAGATGCAGAGCAAGGCCCCTATCCATGGGTGCAGTGGAAGAAGCATGAAAAAGAGCATGTTCAGTAGATGGTTTAAGAAGAGAGATGTAGAAAAAAGTGAGAGGACATCTTTCCTTTCCTTTCTAGCCCTCAAATGAATCAGATGAAATGCACTTGTATCATCCCCCAAGCAAGTTCACTAAAGCTCTGGTTGTTTTAAGCTTCTTAATTAATTTCTTAACAGTGAATTTGGGCATTTTTAGATATGTAGCTATTTCATTACAGTCACTGACTCATCTGCAGAATTCTTTTTATCTTTTTTAAAATTATTTTTCTCCTTAGACTCCTTCAGATCAAGGTTGATTACTCATAGTTTGTGTGTCTTTTTTTTTCTCACAACTTTTTAAAACTCATCTGTACCAAATAACAAATATGGGGAATACTGTGTAAAGCTAATTTACTACAGAATTGAGCCATTGACTGAGCTCCTCTTTAGACACTCTCAGTCATTGCTGTCAACATTTCATTGGCTTCATGTGTATTTCACACACAACCTTTTCTACTACATGAACATTTATACTGCTATCGCTGTGTGTTAAACTCCAGAACATATGAAATAAAATTTGGTCCTGTTAATTAACAAAGGGAGTTACAATCAAAACATCTCTCACTAAACCACTTTGATTTTGTCCCTTGAGACATGTAAATACATCAAAAGAGTGGCTTTTAATAAACACTAATTAATTAGAGAACTCAGCATGTTATCATTGTCACTGCACAATACATAAACACCTCCTTGGATAAGTGCCTATTTTGGGTAAAAAAACCTTCAGGATACTTGGCTTGACTTCAAGACAACTCTTCTCCAGGCTATAGAGTAATCACGTAAAGGACGAATAAAGTTTTCATATAAAATATGCATGAAATGAATGAAACTTAGGACTGCTTGCTGAATCAAGTCATTACATGAAAAGAGTGCTATTTAAGATGTTAATGCTGTATTTAAGAGAACAGCAGGCTCAAATACATGATTTCAGAATTATTATATACACCAATAAGCATTCACTGATGAATGTGGGGAGTGAAAAACATCTAAATACATCTGACTCTAATTTCACCTTTAAATAAACTGCTAATTCTTGACTTTGACTTAATTTTGTGTAATACTTGACCACTTTCTTCAACAAATAAATGGTCAAGTTTAATATTTTGTATTTTATTTTATCAAAAGTTGGATAATGCTTTAAGTCATATTTATGCAGAAATATAGACAATTATAGACAAAAAAAATAGACAATTATAACTGATTGCTTGCTTAGATCATCACAGATGTACTTCAGTTTGAGTCAAGCTGTTATATAATCGCAAATAAATGAGCTTTTGTGGTTTCTGATGCAGTAAAATATTATATAATCAGAGGAGAGTAGGGGGATGTATCTAAATTATTGTGGTGTCTCTCCAAAACCAGAAATTCCTGGTTACTTTATTTGGTATACCTACTTTGTGTCTACACTAATTATCAATTTTTTAAACTCTACTCACCATGTAGGTGCACTTTTTAGTTAACAATTACTGACTGTTGTCCGTTTTTCTTACCACATCCTTTATTAGGCCTGTGTTACTTCATCCATCAATAATCAGAAACCCTGCAAATTTTCAACAAACAAAAGGTCTGTGGAGGTCTATGGAGGTCTAACATAACAGTGTTCAAATTTTTAACAGATAAAGGAGTTCTACCACTGCATGTTACACGTTATGACTTTTATTTTAATATTTATAAATAATAAAATGAGTGCCTCAGACTTACAGAAGCAGATCCCACATGCAGAGATGAAAATAGCTACAGTCACAGTAGTGATTTTCCCCTAACATTATCTATCTCTCTTACAGCAGGGTAGGGCATATTTCAGCATGCACCAGCCTATGTTGTATGTGTTTGGACCTATGGAGCAAAAAAGTAGGTGCAGTGGCTAATTTTAGGAACACTATGGATGCAATGGAATGTCAAATAAGGCATTGCACTATTCCAGACATCTTACAGACTTTTTATTTGTGTCACAATAAGAATCAGATGATCTCCCAGCCAGGTGTGTTATGTTAATTTCTTAATTTATGTAATGTTAATTTCTTGCTTTATAAATAACCTTGCATAGTCTAATTGGCCACTAGCATGATGCTAATTTATGTTAGCTCCTCTATTGTACAACCACATTATACAATATTCAGACAATTGCATAGTCTTTATTATTTATGCAGTTCAACTGAGATTTTCTCGAATCAAAGTTTAGTGGTGAACCCCGCTCTGTCTTTGCATGTGAATGATTTAGCCACTCTGGGTTGCTTTTTTATGTCCAATCATGTTATTGGCCTTTGGCCCATTAACATAATTAATCGTGGGATGTTCCATGTGTTTTTTTTAGCATTTTACAAATTTTCTCTTTTGTTGTCCCTGTCCAAACTTTTTTCAGCTATGTTGCTTGCACTGAAATCTAAATGAGCATATATTTTTCAGAACTGAATTTGTTTTCTTTGTTCTATATAAAATTAAATATGTCTTTATATGATTTGTGAATCATTTCATTCTGTTTTTTAAAATTAGTGCTCTAGTATTTTTTTTAACAACTAATTGATTAGGAAAACATAATAATCCTGCAACCTGAGAATGATAGCTATAGTTTTCATTAAAAATTGACAAATGTTTGCAATTCTAAAAACAGAAGACGCAGCAAGCATGATGACTAATGTCATTAATTATTGTAGACTTCACCCAAATTCCAAACATTTGTCTTAATTTTTGCTTAGTCATACATTGTGTGTGAAATGAGGTTGAAGCAGAGCAACAGCTTTCAAATCCCAACATCTTTTAATACAGCATACTCAGAAAGCATTTGATGTGATGTTCTCCTGCCTGGGTTAGGGAAGTTTTATATGAAGAATTTATGAAACACTGTTATGATCAAAACTGGCAATTGTAGTACATACTGTATATGAAAAAAAAAGTAAATGTCCAAACATTTTCTTATTTTCTCAGGGGTGTTAATCTGTTAGATATTGCTAAAAATGTTTGGAGAAAAAAAACCCTCTTCCCATTTACATAATTCAATCTTAGAGATGAAAACAAAGTTATTCTTAGTGTTTGACATTTTATGGCCCCACCTTAGTCACGCATTAACAATGCATGCAGCAAAAGTGTAACTCCAGTAGAACAGTTTTTGTGATTACACACATGCTCTTTTTTGAGAGCAATGGCTTTCTCCTTGCAACCCTGCCGTGCACACAATTTTGTTTTTCTTTTGGTGGACTAATTAACATTAATATTGGCCAGTATAAAAGATGCCTATAGCTGATTAAAAGATAAAGTTGGTTTCTTTTGTGACCTTGCAGACTATTACATGCCTTGCACTTGGAATGTTTTTTAATTGATCAAGCACTCGTGGAGTGGCATATAAGCACATAGACAGCACAAGGCAGAAGTAAATCATAAAAGGCAAGGGACAAGATCAAGGCATGGGCAAAATGTGCAGATGTCAATACAAAATGAATATTCCATATACATATTAACCTCATAACCTTGGCTTATAACCTTGAAATCTTGAAAGCCTCCATCTACAACAGGCTGTTGTTCTGTCAGACTTCTGACTGGAAGTTTCCTTGGTTGTTTTGGCTGGAAGCTTTGTAAGGTCAAAGCCCCATGCAAACAGTGACAGCAAAGGGGTGATGGCCCATGACGATGGTGTTATAGCATCCAAGTGATTTACTGCCTGGACTTTTGAGGAGAAATGAGTTTCACACAATACTGCACCTCTGATCCAATGAAAACCCCACAAAGTTTTTGACTGTATGTGTGTGCCTGTGGATGAAGAAAAAAAAAATCTGTGTGACAGTTGGTAAGATAATGTCATAGGAAAGTCAAATTAGCACATCATTGGTGAAACTTTGTAGCTGAAGGAAATTAAGAAGCAGCACATAATAACCAGTGCTCGATAAACTTATGACCGAAAAAATCTTTTGTATGTAATGTGTAATGAATTCTTATATTAAAGCGCATATCAAGTGCACATCCACAAACAAACTTGGTGCCTATAACAATACTGATAAGGATCAAATAAATCTTTGGGGCCTGCTCAGTATATAAATATCAAATTAGATATGTCAGACGTGTCCATGAGCAAAGCCAGAAAGCTACTGTCATGCTAAAACCCCTCAAGCACCTACTTTTGTTTTGCAGACAGAAAATATGAAAACTCAACCCCATATAGAGTTAAGCCAGATATTTTAAAACTATTGACTTGATAAATGTGATTTTACATCTTAATTGCAACAATGAATTGCATCATATTTAGAAAGATATTTAATATGGTTATAATTGATATTGCAAATATCTTAATGTGTTCAAATGTGCTGTATAATGTAAAGAGTATTACTCAGGTCATGCATTCAGTTTCTATTATAATTATCTATAAATCTACAATGGGATTGGATGAGTAAAGTAAAACTATTCTCTAAAACATAGGTTCTCAGCCCTAGCTGGAAACCTGTAACTGGAAAACTGTAAACTGAAAACATGTAACTCTTATAGTAACATGTGCCCACATGGAGCAGTGGGCAGCTAGCAAAAGCATCCCAGGAGTAGTGTAGCACGATGGTCAAGTCAAGTCAAGTCAAGTCAAGTTTATTTGTATAGTGCTTTTTACAACTGACGTTGTCACAAAGCAGCTTTAC
>JBBPDA010018724.1:0-15990 GCA_037974385.1 Arnoldichthys spilopterus | reverse complement strand
TGCCTGGGCCGGGACTCGAACCTGAGACCTTCAGGTCTCAAAGGCAGTGTCCTAACCACTAGGCCTCCACTGCCCACGTGCCATTATTATAGCAATCCACCACAGCTCCACCCCTGCCTTGTAAAGGTGGGGTGACAGGCTATTCTGATTGGTTTATTGCATGTTCCTCCCAAAACACAACACTGAATAATTAAGAGTGTTATGCCCCTTGCCCTGGGACAAAGCAAAATGGATTTGGACACGCCCATAAATGTTCGTCGTGCCCTGCGCTTCACGCCTGGCATTACAACGTCGAATAGAGCCGTAAATAACAACCCAACCCCAGCCCAAACCCCTGGCCCGAACCCTATATTCTGTCAGAAAGCAGCCAGACCACTTGACTAAAAGATTACTGACACACATACGTTTTCTGTTCTACCTCCATCCAGTGTGGTGTCAGACATGGTGGACCCGAAGGCCCTAAATGCTTTTGATTGATTTAATGCGTCTTGTCCCGCTGACAAGCTATTAACAGGAATGCAATTTATTCCTTGGGCGGTGCCTGTGCGCATTAACTTATCCTTAGCTGGCACAAGGTGAAATTCATTCTAATTCGGCCCGGAGTCATGAGTTTGTGAGACTGCGAAAGCTTCGCAATTAGAAGAGAGGCCACAGTGGACCTCCGGAATGCAAAATGACCTCTTTTTTTCTTTTTCTTTTTTTGCCTGTGTACTTCTTGGTATTTCCAACAGGGCAATACACCGGCCATGGTGCTGAATTCGAAAGACACCAATTTCCCCAGCTGTCTAAAATATTACGGAACGAATTAGAGGTGCACACACATTGTTACTCAAGCAAATGTGCTTCGGGACATCTGAGATTTTTTGGGCCAAATGGCCGATTTCAGGGTGGCAGTCCATCTCGACGTGAATGTGGCCTGAAGTGTCGAGTCCGATCACAAACGTCTTGGCTGATGTAACATCCCTTTATATCCAGTTTAAGCAATAATCAAGCGCTCTCACTTTGAGTTAGGATCATTTTCAGAAGTGGCAGGCCGCGCAGCTGAGGGAGGATCATTGCTGTTTGATATTCACAGTGCTGACGAACTAGACGCACGCCTTGTTAGCGGAGTCTCATTATTAAACATGAGCAAGCTCCACGCATTCGCACACAATGGAGTTCAGGGCAGAACAGTTGGCTTTGACT
This sequence comes from Arnoldichthys spilopterus, assembly GCA_037974385.1. NCBI lineage: Eukaryota > Metazoa > Chordata > Actinopteri > Characiformes > Lepidarchidae > Arnoldichthys > Arnoldichthys spilopterus. The sequence goes on along the minus strand of JBBPDA010018724.1, from coordinate 14,805 downwards.
GACCCAGAAATGACAATTACTGAATTTTGGTTGATGCAGTGAGTCCGGGCCTTATATATGACCTCTGCCCTGACCTCACATAACAGACTCACATCCATAATACAAGATAAAACAGAACGTTTCACTGCAGCTTCAATATTTGTGATTTTTTTCTTTTAGCCTAAAAGATCAAGGTGCTTTTCTGAGCTACTGTTTAGCCTTTGAGCTAGTGACACCACCAGGGCTCCCAATATGGCATTTAACACTAGATTTCCTAGGGGCAGCGATTATTTTCATAAGGAACCCCCCTCTTCACCCTTCCTGCTGACTAGATAAGTCCAGGTTTCCACATCACCTATCAAAAGCACCTATTTTGATCAAAATAGCTTCTTAAATGTGTAAACAGAAATTAAGCCATTAAACAAGCCATATCCCAAATTATTCTGTGTTTGTGATGTCACATAAACCTACAAATTTCTCTGGTTAAATCCAAAATGGCCCCCTACTCCGTATCTAGTGCACTGTATAGGAATTAAAACAATCACATCAAAGTGATCAAACAAAACTGCCAACTCTGATAGCGTTCCAAATCGCTGCTTTAGGCTTACAGGATGGTTCAGGATGGTTATGTTGGGCATGGATCATCAACACAAACATTACAATTTTGGCATTGTTGAACCTGGAGTTAAAATACATTTTGCAGTAGTTTGCTGGTAGTTAAACTACATTTGTTTTTGTATAATAGTTAATTATTTCATTACTTATTTGCTTATTCTTATGTAGTTAACTGCTGAAACTGCAACTATGAAGGGAATAAGGAATGATACTTTACAGTAATTGCGCTGCCCTTTAACCCCATTTCATTATGAGCTTGACTGCTGTGAACACGCCCAGGCAATTTGTCACTGTCCAGAACGGTGGGCGTTGCTTAATGGTAATAGTATAACATCATGGATAAATGACCTACCTCTGGAAGCTCAGCCTAAGTCGCTGGAGGAAGAACCACTGCGGCCTTATTTGAGCAGGTATATGGCTCTGACTAGCTGAAAAGCAAAAAGCTACACTTAGTAAAATTAAAAATACAAATGAAACACTGTAAACTTATTAGAACACTGTCTATCTACATTTACATTTACTCATTTGGCTGACGCTTTTATCCAAAGCAACTTCCAAGACGTGGAGCAGAGTAGTGGGACAGTACCTTGCTCAAGGGAACCTCAGTAGTGCCTGAGCCGGGACTTGAACCTGCGACCCTATCTGTTCCAGCGTATACTCACAGGACCACATGCCCCTTTGATTCTGTTCAAGTCGAGTCAAGTCAGTTTGGCTTTTATTGTCATTTCAACCATATACAGTTCACACAGCACACGGTGAAACGAAACAACGTTCTTCCAGGACCACAGTGCTACATGGTGCTACATAAAGTGCAGTGCGTGCAAGGATGTGCAAACATTGCAGGACAGTGCAAAGACAGACAGTGCAAAACAAGACAACAGTGAAGCAAAGGTGCAGTTAAAGCCTTTTATTTGTCGTTCAAAGTGCAGTGCTTTTAAAACAGTGCCAAGTTTGGTCATGTTTGAAGGTGAAAACTGAAGACTCTTTTAGTTTTTAAGGTCCTTTTTGTTTTTACGATGAATTCGATCTGAGTGGCTTTTGCTGAAGTGACCTTGTTACAGTATTTTGTTGTCATTTTGAGCCAAGTGCATCAGAATAAATCTAACTGCTTGTTTAAAGTAGCGTTAGTGCTAAGCTAGATTTCTTCCTAGGGTTCTTTTGCTGTAGTTCAACTTCTTCCAATATATTGTAGTTGGTAGCTTGCAAAGCTGTGCTGTCAGAGTACCTTCCCCGACATGGAATACTGCTTCTGCTTGGAGCAAAATGAGTTTCATTCCATTTCTGAGCCCTGATTGTGTGTCTAAGTAGTAATACAATGTCAATATGGGATTTTTGCCCATATGGAACCAATAGGCAATGCAATATGACATGAGGGGATGAATTAGTGCGTTCTAACAGCTTTCAAATGACTCAAATTACTTTTGGGTATGCGAAATGAAATGACTAAGAGCCGTCTGTCCTGACATTACGTGGGCATTAAAGGTCAAGCGGTTTGTCAGATAAGCTCTTGTTTATGCGGTCAGCTTGCTGTATGGGAATAGGATTACAGGAAGCATGTCACTCACGGCCGAGCAGCTCCATTCGCCTGGCAGCGTCCTATTAAAGTAACACCTGTTTTTATAATTGAATATGTCAGAGCCACGTTTGGTGCCATTTACAGCTAATAACTCACAGAAAAACTTAATAGAGAGGACACTGTAGCGAGTGCTCTGCTAAAAAAAACACACCTCATTTGAAACAGCAAGAATGCCTCCTCGTGCAGACAACAGTGGGGAAACTTTTGAAGTAAATCATTAAAAGTCCACTAACAGCAAAAAATCTGCACAGCAGCCCCTCTGATCTCGAAAGGTTCCAGCCTAATTGCACGAACCGAGCCAAGTCCTTTTAAACATGTCTGCACCGACGCTGTGGAAACCATAAGAGCCTCTGAGAACTGGCATCGCAAGCGATGCCTCATTAAAACGGCTTATTTCTGCCACGAGGATGAAAGGACAAGGCCACTTCAGCGGGGATCCTCCCTGTTTACTGCTCTGTTAGTGGTTTGTTTGTAATAATGAGAGCTGTATAAATTGTTGTCTAGTAGCGTTTGTGCTATGACGAACAGTACATCAACAGATAAAAGAATCAGACTGTTACGTTTTGGAGAATTTTGTACATTTGTAGTTGTATCACCAAGGCTTCCAGGGTCTTTGATGAAGGCCTAAATTAGCACAAATGCAAGAAAGTACTTATGCTAAGGTAAGAATATGATTTAGGCTGAAAAATGCAGCTGCATAGTGTGCAAAACTTCACCGTTCTAAAGAAAATGAAAAAAAATGCTTTAGTACGTAACTCAATGCTACAATATCACCCATAACTTGAACACTGCCTCATGCCACTGAAACAGCTCTGACTGTGGTGCACTGACCCCTTTCTATTAGAGTCACCATTCACTTTTAAAACCCGAGGGGCTAGCTTTTACTCCCCAAATGCATCAGTGAGCCTTTGGTGCCGATTCACCGGTTGTCCTTCTTTGGATCACGTTTGGTAGGTACTAACTACTGCACACCTGGAACACTCCACGAGACCTGCTGTTGTGGAGATGCTATGACTCAAGCCATAACAATAAGGCCTATGTCAAAGTGACACATTCACACCTACGGGCAATTTTCCAATTCAATCAACCTACTGCAGCCTTTAGACTGTGGGAGGAAACCGGAGCACCCGGAGGAAACCCACGCCAACACAGGGAGAGCTTGCAAATTCCGCACAGAAAGGCACCTGTGGCCGACCCGGGGATTGAACCCAGGACCTTCTCACTGTGAGGCGACAGTGCTAACCACTGCACCACCGTGCATATAGTGCCTTTCTCAAACCCAGTGTAAAATCCTCTAGGAAGAAAATGAATCTGAAGTGAGAGTGAGTGAGAAAATGAGGAGAAGTCATGGAAGAGAAAGGTGTTTAGCTTAGATTTAACAGTGGAAATGAAGCTTGCAGAAAGAAGGTTCCAGAGTTTAGGGGCCGTGGCACAGAAGGATCTGCCCCTCCATAGTGGAAAGACAAGTACAAGAGGCTGTCAGGGGACTGGTGCTAGATGACCGTAGAGAACGAGAGTGGGAGTACGACACAAGAAGATCATAGAGGTTCAGAGAAGACGGATTGTGTAGGTTTTGAGTAAGACCCCCCGAGAACCGGAGCAGGCTTGACATTGGAGGAAGTGGAGCCAATGCTGATTTACTGATTTATTGATATATTTGTATTCATCAGATTATTGTTATGCTCCAGATGTTTATTTTGTTATTTGTTTGAGTTTTCTAAATTATTAGATTCGAAAAAGTGACTGATTTGAATTTCTAAAATTACATTTCGGATTTTTCAAAGTAAACATTTGCTTTTTAAAGATGACGTAGTTTGATGGATCGTTGCTAAAGACCACCCCTATTTCTGATCCATGGACAGACATTCGGCCTTAAGCTCATGATTCGAGGTCAGTTGTATTGACCCACTCTTCGTCAACCCATCAAGGGTGGAATTAAAACGAGAGGAAAAAGGGGAAAATGCAAAAGAAATCCCAATTAGAGTGAATGGATGGGATCGGTAATGAAGGCTGATTGGCTCTGGTTGATACACAGTCGACAGCCCAGGGCCCTGAGGGGCCGTCAGGCTGTCCCTGCCCTAGGGTCGTTCTCTGTGATTGACTTTCAGTCTCCCTACTTGAGTAACATATTGCACAATCAGTGCTGGGTGCCTAACCTTGTGGAGGGAGGAAAAAATGTCAAAGCAAAGTAACCTAAATTCGCCAATTAATAGAAGCCCTTCAGTCATCTCGAGTGAAAAAGTGTCTTTAATCATTTATTTGTATTAGATACTGAATAAAGCATTTTATAAAAGCAAAAAGCCGATGTGTTTTCATGAGCTGCGGCTTTTTACTGAAGTGGAAAATGAACAACACTGCATTGACCTGCCAGATTAGGGTTGGAGGCGAAACGATCTCATTTACATGTATTTAATTTAACACAGAAGCCACCGTACCTTACGTCCCTCCAACAAAACCCACTGTCCTCAGTTACAGGGTTTTAGTCTAAATATATATATATATATATATATATATATACATTAACAGCAGGCAACATGCAGAGTGTTGTTTGGCAAAATAGCTCCCAAAGACAGCTTAATTCAGATTTACCATTATTTTACCAAAAACATCATTACACATAAAAACTCTGAATATATGTGTAGGTTCACTGATGGTTTTATAGTTTATAGTTAATTAAATGAAATAAAATGACTATATACTACTCGTTTTATATCTCACATTATCATGCACTTTCTTTATTTTTTTATTCTTATTTATTATTTTTATTTGTTCTTATATTTAACTTTCATCATGCACTTTATTGCCTAATTAGTTTTCTAATTTATTCATTTTATATCTTACTTTTATCATGCACTTTCTTTTATTTTTTATTTTCATTTATTATTTTTATTATGTTCTTTTTTTGCTTAATTTTATACTTTTCATGCTTTTCTTGCCTTTTATTTCAATCCCCATCTCTGTAAAGTACATTCAATGACCGTTGTGTAGGATAATGTGCTATATAAATAAACTTGCAACTTGCAAATATTTGCATTGCAGACATATGACTTATTAAGTTTCTCTACAATTAAACGTTTCACATCATTCCAGAATTTCTTTTGAATGGCAGGATATGCGAAAAAGTTGGAAGGTCTATCTCCGGTTCAACTTTTGGACAGATGCTCTCACATTTTCTTCCATTTTTATTCTCTTTGATGCAAAATTTATAGCTGAATCATTGACTGCAAGCTGTCCATTCCCTAAGGCAGCAATGCAGCACCAAACCATAACATTTCCACCACCATGCTTCACAGTTTCTTTAGGGTTCTTCTCCTGGAAAGCTGTTGGACCACACATGTACTGGTACTTTGAGCAAACACCTCTATCTACATTATTCTAAAAGCTCTCGTCTTTGCCTATATGTTCTTTGGTAAACTTTAGTCTTGCTATGAAGTTCTTTTCAATGAGCAATGTTGTTTTTCTTGACACGCCTCCCATCAAATATGTCCAATCTCTTTGATTGTAGTTGCATTCATTTTCACACCAATGGTTGCGAGAGTTACCTGCCAGTCCCATTATGAAAGTCTGGGGTCAATGGGGATCTTGGGGACTGGGGACAGTCTGCTTTCAAGCTCAATTAGCTGGACCAGCTGGCGTGTGGAACTGAATACCTGTATCAGCAATGGGCGCATCATAAAGCAGCTAAATTCAATATTCAGAAGGAGATTCTGGATATTTTGGCCATTCAGTGCATATATGATTACAACAATAGCACTTAGTTCACTGTAGTGAACTAGCCACCAAAAGGCAATCCCAGTGCAGAACAGGCCTGATGAATAGCTTTAATTCCCTCAGAGTGCAGTGAATTAGCCCTTTATGTCTGGCATGGGATTCGCTTGCTCTTAACTAAGGTTCACTCCCCCACCTGAGTTAGTGGTCGCAAACTGACTGCAGTGTATTTGTCACCGATGAACCCATTTAATACTGCACATATTTCTCGCCTCTAATCAATACACAGGCCCAGACAGCACATATGATTTATCTGGGGCTGGCAGCCATGTTTCTTCTGGAGACATTGCCTGATGCTATCGGCAGCCCCCAGGATTCTCTATCGGTAAAAAGAGCTCAGGGTATGCAGTTATTAATCACTGTTGCTGCACACACTGGTGCACATCCCTCTACACTGTTCTGATCCAAGAAGGCCATATACACTAACCTTCCCCATACATGAATCCAGCATGATGGATTCAGTTTCATGGTCAAATTAAAGGTAATGTTTGCTGCTATGGCGGTGGCCACCAACACAAGATTTTAAAGGTATTTGTTTAATCTCACACCCCAATCGCACACACTTGATCTAGCTAAATAAACACCTTTTCTGAAATCGTTTTGTGTTGGAAATATAAAAATTTGTCATGTTTTTAAGTGTACACACATACTGAACTCAGCAACACAGGGTTTATTAATGTGCATATTTAAAGGCATATCATAATCTGCTATTCATGTAATATTAGACATATATTATAACTGCCAAATGTACAAAGATTGTTTTCATTGACCAACGTTTCACTGTAAATATATTAGCATCTGATGTGTATGAAATATACTAGAATCTGATGACTACAACACACCCAGAAAAGTCAGCACAGAGGAATGTTTATCAGTGTTACACATTCTTAATGTTTTGGAACTGAAGAGACTAATTGTTGCAGTGTTGCAAGTGGAATGTTTGCTTGATACAACACTGCTCAACAGTCTGTGTTTGCCGTTGCCTGATTCTCCTCTTCATGATGTGCCATATATTTTTAATCAAAGAAAGATCTGGACCGACGGCAGGCCAGACAAGCACATGCACCTTTGTGTCTACACAGCCACACTGTTGTAGCTTGTGCGGAATGAGGCCTGGCATTGTCTTGCTAAAATAACCATAGATTTCCTGAGAAACCTCTCTAAAATTCAAATATTTGCATCTCCATCAATAGGACCTTCACCCATGTCACCCATGCTTTTACTGATAACAGTCTGGATGGTCTTCTTAGGCATGGAAAACTTATATTTTGAAAATAACTGATCACATTTTCTTTTGTTCCAGATCTGACTGCTGTGAACATGCCCAAGCAATATGTCACTGACCACTAAGCAACACTTGCCCTTCTAACATCATAGATAAATGACCAACTCTCAAAAATCAGCTTTCTGTGCTAAGTTTGCGAGCTCTTCCTGTCTTGGCGTGTGTTTCCTCCGGGTTCTCCGGTTTCCTCCCACAGTCCAAAGGCTGCAGTAGGTTGACTGGATGCTCTAAATTGCCCGTAGGTGTGAGTGTGTGTATGAATGGTTGTCTGTCTATGTGTTGCCCTGCGATGGGTGGAGCCTCCTGTCCTCGGTGAACCCCACCTTAGGCCCGCAGTCAGCTGGGATTGGCTCCAGCTTCCCCGCGACCCAGAAACGGACGAAGTGGTTTAGAAACTGTATGGATGGATGGAAGTAAAGTAGTTTGAACTATTTTTTAAAGCGGCTTTTTTTGCCAAATTTCTTCCTGAAGGTTCCTTTGCTGTAGTTGCAACACTTCACTTGTAAATCAAGAAAAGGCAAATTCCCTACAAACACGTAACTATTTTGGGCTCATTTCATATAAATCTTACATAAAGCATAGTGTGTGCATGTTAGTGTGAAATGAGGTGATAGCCAGTCCCGTACAATAAGGGGTAATTATGATTTCACCTCAGAAAAGTGGAGTGATTACTGCTGCCGGCACCCAAGCTGTGAATGGCTCATTAACCTGCACTCAACACAAAATTGTGAGTTCAACGTACAAATCACAACCCGCTCCTCTGCGTATTCTTCTTTGTCTTGGCTTAGCTAATCCTGCGGCACTCTAGGCACATCAGAGTGTAGTGAGCACATGTGTACAACAGCCTTACATAAAGAAAGGAACCAAGCCTGGTTAGTGCTTTCTACCTTCTCTTGGCTACATCTGTACCATTTCAGATGTTCCAGGCAGGACCATGAGCGTATCAAAGACTCCAGGTGAGAAAAAAAAGGTGGCAGGTCGTTTTCAATCAGCCTCAATTGGTAAGTGAAGGGAAGTCTTCACAGGCTCCCATCCCGTTTGCTCGACTGAATTATTAAAGTGGCTCTTCCAAGCGAGGCGCTTTTCCCTCCAGAGGCCGGAGATGAAAGCCGTGTAAATGACAGGAACTCAGGACAGACCCATACTGATAAGTGGTAACAGCAACAGCAGCCACGTTACTAGTGCTCTCCTTTAAAGGAATAGTTTGGCTTACCCTAAATGTAAAGTGAAAAGTGACCGTTTGTCATTGTGAATGCACTCGATCACACAATGAAATGTGAGCTCTGCATTTAGCCCATCACACGTGCACACATCGAGCAGTGGGCAGCTATCAACAGCACCTGGGGACCAGTGTAGTGGGACGGTACCTTGCTCATGGGAACCTCAGTGGTTCCCGGTCCAAGACTTGAACCTGCAACCTTCAACTGACAAGGGCAAGGTCCTAGCCACTAACCACTATTGGCCACTATTCAATCGACCAAGATATGTTTGGTGTTTGAAGCTTGTATAAGATGCTAATGTAGCAACCAAGCAATGTTGGGGAAGCTACTATGAAACAGTAGTTTAACGTAGGCTACAAGCGCTTGTAGGTATCATGTTTCCCATGTAACATGGGAATCATGTAGGTAGACATGCACTCACATTGACAGTATAATGGGCTATAACAAAGAGCTCATAGTGAAATATGTGACTTGCTAAATCTGCCCAGGTCAAATGTAAAGGCTTTTACTGTGAAACTGAAGCCAGTGGGGCTGCCGAGTGCTTAAGCATGCAAAGAATCCTATGTTGTATTACTAATTAGAGTTGCATGTCCTGGAAGCAACATCAGCACAAGAGCTATGCTTCAGGAGTGTGGTGAAATGTTTTCCCATGGCTGAGCTAGCTTAAGCTCACAAAGCATTGGCTGGAGTGGTGTAAAGCTGCCGATGGACTGGAGTAGTGGAAACTTTGTCTGGAGTAATTAATCGTGCTTCTTCATCTTGCAGTCTGATAGGATGGATGGGGTGCGTGAGAGGGGAACACTACCTACCAGAACACATAGTGCCAACAGCAGAGTTTGGTCGAGGGGGAATAATAGTCTGGGGCTGTTTTTTTAGAGCCTGGGATAGACGTCTTAGTTCAAAGGAAGTCATTTAAAAAAATTATATGATTGGACAACAGATTGGGCCTTCCAGTATGGTTGTGTCTGTGCATACAGAAATGGTTTAATGGGTTTGGTGTTGAGGAACTCCAGTGGTCTGCAGAAAGCCCTAACCTCATCTTGATTAAACACCTATGGAATGAACTGGAACATTGTTTGTGAGCAATGAGTTCTGGTCCCATATCAGGTTTCCTTAGAAGTGAATCTACAACTAATATTCATAATGAAATTGTACTAAATTAAATATCAAGAATAAAATATTAAGAATAAGTTATAATTACATAACTGTTAAGAATAAATAATAAATAATTATATAAATTAACAAAGGAAAATAAATATATAGAATAAAGTTATAAATATTCAAATGGCAATTGTGAATAAAATTAATATTCAAAATGCCTCATATTTGAAAAGTGTTGATGAGATCTCAAGGCTGATCATTTTGAAAGGAATAATTATAAATAGGTAATTAGATGATACTATTTATAATTTAAGAACTTCCTTTTGTCTTCCTCCCAAAAACATTCCCAAAGTTATGTAATGATATATTGCATAACTAAGCTGAGACAGCTTCGGCTTTGTCCTATTATTCAAATGTGCAGACTTGTACAGAGGAGAAAGGTGATCAAATGTTGAGAATGTGAAGTGGTTTATACCCTTTGAGTTGCTGCCAAAACATTGTCATGTGGTTAATGATGTTTGGCAGTAATGAAATGTTTAATTAATTAGTGACCAGAGAACAGGAAGATGAAGGTTGCAGTCGGGCTAAACACTGTTGACAGGACACCCACACTTACACATAAACCCCAGGGACAACTCCCCGACCCTGGCTTCACACAGAGTAACACTGCTATTTGTGGTGAGCAGAGATAGACTCGTGACGCTCGCTGTCGTTCACTCACAGACAGCCTTGTGGGTAAACTACACAATCACAAGCCAGAGTTTGAGTCTGTGGTCCATAGTTGGTGAAAGTAAGCACATTAGGAAACACACCGTATGCACGGTTCCTGTTTATGTGCTGAATGTAACATGTTGGGTGAAAAATAATGGCCTGTGACAAAGATATGACACTTTTTATATTTTGTGTTTAGTTTCTTTCCAATATGTGTCTAGATGCATCCAGTTCCGCCCACTAGCTAGAAACTTCCCCAATCACACAATACCACCAACACTGGGAGGATGAAGGCTATCGAGTGCTTTCTCGATCTGCTGCTAACACACACTGCCTAGCATCATGCTGAGAGATGGGGAAGTGAAAGTGAAGTGAAAGTGACTCTTTGTCATTGTGAACACACAGCGAAATGTGACCTCTGCATTTAACCCATCACACGTGCACACGTGGAGCAGCGGTTTGGTTTACCAGGTAAACACATAATTATAACAGCAATGCACTATAGCATATGTGCCCCTGCCGTTTCAGTTGAGGTGATGTGCCATTCTGATCAGTTCATTGCATATTAGGCCCAAAACACACTTCTAAATATTTAAGAGTGTGGAAACAACTTTTTGGGCCTGCACTTGTGCGATGTCTCCTTTTTTCCTCCATCAAAATAGCAAAATGTATTTGGACATGACCATGAATCTTAGTTTGCATTAGATCTTCAAAATAAGAGTCCATTGTATCCGTAACCGCATCCACCAGTCTGGACCACCCTAACAAAGAGCTGGTTTTCAGTCTGAGCAGGTGTGAGGTTTTTTTTTGACGATGTGCTTACAGAAAGGATTTGGGTGAAGAACTACCTTCTTCTAGTGTTTGTTAGCAACACTAGCACTAAACTTAGGAATTTCAAACATGTTTCAGTAGGTTGCCTACATCTAAAGTAAGTCAAGAACTGTATGAATTAGATTTTTACCAAACTATCGTCTTACGATAAATTCGGCTTCCCGAGACAGGGGCACTTTGAAGGTGCAGTGGTGTCTTTGTAAATCAATAAGTACCCCAAAGGTATTTCTCCCAGAAGGTGCTGTCCCAATTCACCCAGAAATCTATATATTGCTTGAGAGAATAACTGGCAGACTATTTTATGAATCCTGCACAGTGCTGCATAAGTCAAGCGAGACCTGACAGGGCGTGTGAGTTAAAATTCATTACACATTCTCGCAGAACCTATTCTGCTTCCTCTGCGTTTTTCAAAGCGAGAGGCTAGACTCTTAATGGCTACACTTTCTGCACAGAAACACAACTTCAACAGGAAAGTCGGATAGTGGTGGTCGGATAAGCTCAACCTTCTCATAAAGAATGTTTCACTGGTTGCATATTACAATTAGTGACATTGTACTTGGGTGCATAGCGGTTGCCCAGATAAAGGATCTCCACTGTGGTAGGAAAGCACTGCCATGTTTCAGAGGTCAGTTAAGATTAAAGTCCTGAATGTGAAATGTGAGTGTTTCTAACTTGCCTTAACCAATGACAAAGCATGGACACTTTATTGGAAACCCCTTGTAGCTCCACCTACAAATAATGTACAATTCTCGTCCTGGAGCCCCAGTGTCTGGCATGGTGTGGTAGTTCCCATCTTCAAGCCCACCCCTTAAGCTTAGCAATTAATAGATGAGTTGAACTAGGTGTGTCTGATTAGGGAGATCACCAAAGCTTGCTGGACACTAGGCCTTTATAAACCAGAGCTGGGGAACTGTAGTCTTCATCAGTGGTCAGTTTCTGACCACCTAGACACTCTTGGCTGCATATTTTTGAGTGGTGGACCAATCTCAATCTAGCAAGCATGGCTTTGCCTAATACACCCATAACAGCACCACACACTCTATCATGATAGGACCTAGTGTCACTGTTGAGCTGGGAATGGTCAACCATGCAGCAAAATATGTTCTACAGTCTGTAAAGGTACAGTAATACAGTGGAATTCATAAATGGGACAGTATAAGGAAAGGGAATGTAATGCAGTGGCCTATGAGCACACTTTCAGCATGAAGGTGCATCATGGAGCTCAGGTTGTAACACCATAGCCTACAGGGCTACAGGCCTGACCTTGTGCTCTCAGTGATTCTCCATGATGGTAAGTGTGGTGGTCCCCTGGGATACACAGATGACCTCAATCTTGGAGTGGTGGTGTGTTCATTTTTAAACAGGCCTTAAAATGTGCAGTGGGCTCCCTGTCCATTACCTTTCCTACATTTCCACTTGGGATTCCCCTACTTCTACTCTGCTGCTCTTATCCCAGCTTCAGGAGCTCCTGAATAATGGCCCTCCACACTTTGTGGTCTTGTCATGAGTGGCACATAAGCACTTCTGTACCTCAGTGCACTGCACATGTTTATTATATAATTAAAACACATAGTTTATACAGTAATTAGTGATATATAAATATATATATATCAGTGTCTTGGGTAAACCATGTCCAGAGGCCAAAAAAAGCATTTTTCATGATGTTTGTGGTATCAGATGAGCATGGATCAAACACTGACTGTTTTTCTGCGTGTTGGAGTGAATCAGACTGTTCATACAGGCTTTCAGGACACGTGTTCGATCAGCTGTGCGCTTGGATGGCACCAAAAAAAACATTGCATGCAGCTTTTTCTTGGCATCAATTTCTGCCAAAGTTCTGATAAGTGCAAAGAAAATGCCTTTAGTGCATTTGCATGCCGCTAGTTTAGTGCTTCAGAGGACCTTATCCGTCCCATGATTCTGCAGTCAGAGGGTGAATCCAGTAGCGACGACAAGACTTTCGTTCATTGTATCACGCAGGATTTTTAACTTAATGACATCAAAGTTCAGGTTTAATAAAGACACTGATCCGTATTTCACGAATACCTTAAATCTCACAGGTTAAAAACATTCTAGACTGTCTGATTACTGCCCCCCACAGGTAACATAGAGATGTACAGTCTTGGCTGTGCACACCCATATTGAAATCAATCAAACGCCGACACAAAACGCTTATACAAAAATCTAAATGCGCGTGTTGACTAGGCCTAAGTCCAGCATTACTTGTATAACCATCAGAAACTTGGTTTGGCCTCAATCAGTCTGTTGCGTTTCTAAAATTCATGCAATAGCTGGAGGCCAGGGGTTTAACAAGTCCACGATTTACTCAGAAACTATTTGCTGTCAGCCATTAGCAAGTTAGCAGCATGCTATCCCAAGCTTAGCTCAAGCTAATCGGTGACTGACTGAAATATTTGACTTCCTTCTTTTTAAAATGAAGTTCCCAAAGTTCCCAGTTGGCTCCCTGGCTCTAGCTGCTGCCCCTCAGCAGGGGCAGGGGGTCTCCTTGCTTGTTTTTTTGACTGGTAAATCTAGCCTAAGTGGAACAATGTGAAACACTCATCTTAAAGCCAGTTGTATTTTTTTATTTTTTAAATTTATTTTGTACTTTTATAATTTATATATGAGATGCATTTCATTTTGTTGCAGATTGTAGCCTATTGCCTTTTGCTGTTTAACAGCCCTATATATTGTTATGACCTCTGCGAGAGTGTATGATCGGATAAATGAATCAGGCATTATGCATTTGGGTTTTTTCGTAACCTTGTTGTGAATCGAACCATGACTTCTGTGTACGCCCCTACATATATATATACATATATATAATATGTGTGTCTTTCAGAGTCATTACAGGCTTTTCGGGGTTATCCTGTCCTGTGAATGCTCTCTGTCAATGCTTTCTTCGCTCTCTCCACACTCCCGCTGATTAGATTTTCATGCAGATTGGCCCCTTTAGGCGCCCCAAAGGAACACGTCCTATGAAAGTTTCAAAGCATTTACTGATCTTTTATGGCCCATAATCCAATATGAATGAGGTATATATGATGCTACTTGTGAAAATGTAGTGGTTATAAATTTACAAGGTGACTGCAGTTGTCGCGCGCGGAGCTTTTGTTTCTGTTTTTTTTTCTTGTGCCAAAACACAGATGATGAATATTCATCTGCACTCCACTTGACTCGAAATTGAATTCGTAGAGAAGAAAAACGCATCCGATAATAAAAAGGCTATATGAACAACAAAACAAAGCATTTAGAGCAAATGAAAGGCTATTACTGTACCATCGCTAAAAGGCAGCGTTAAGAAAAAACGGCTCAAATTAAAATCTAACTGGCAGTGCCGAACAACGGCTGCACACAGTAATGATCATACTTTTTAAATGGATCTGCCTCCAGTGTTTCTTTGCTTCGTATAAGCTTGTCTCAGTGCCTCAGTTACAGTAGAAGCATTTCTCCCACTTTATACTGAGTGTCTCCAATAACTGTGTAATTACACAGTAATAATACATAAAGTAACAACTGGTGATGTCACTGTTACAGATTACAGTAGAGCAGCGTAGGCTATTACTCATGTTTATCTATGTCAGTATGTAATCATGTAATTACACCAGTGTATCCAATGTAATTACATGGAATAATATAAGTAAATATTACTATCTATCTATCTATCTATCTATCTATCTATCTATCTATCTATCTATCTATCTATCTATCTATCTATCTAT
>JBBPDA010018714.1:0-15991 GCA_037974385.1 Arnoldichthys spilopterus | reverse complement strand
AAAGTTATTTCTGTGACCATTGTGAGTTTTTCTTTCATTGACTGAAGGGTACCAACAATTTTGTCCACGTGTGTAATAGGGACAGTGTGAACTAAGACGTGTTTTGAAATTCTAACAATGATCACACATTGAATCAGCTTAAGTACTGACAAAATCAAGAGTATGCACATATGCACCACCACTAGCACAGAATACCATAAATACAAACATATTTCAAGGCATATTGGTCAGCAGGTCAGTAAATGCAAAGATCGGTACAACAGAACAAGTATAAGCCAGAATGGAAAAGTAATTAAACTGAAATGTTTGTCAGACTGCAGGCAGTCAATATTGCTTCAATTCCACTAAATCTGCTCAAAATATCTCCTCCAATATCGCACATACAAACAGACACAGCAAGTCTCTAGCAGGAGCCAAAGCAAATGTGTCTGCTGGCCTCGAATGGATTGAAAAAGCAACTGACTGGAGGCTTAAAGAGAGAAAATCATAAAAGTGAATACAAAAGCCAATCCAAATGATTGATTAATGACTTTAATAGAGTATAAATAATGTAGATGGGGCTGATGGGTATGATCTATGCTTTTATTTCTTTTAAAAACATTTCCAACTGTCCATGAAGGGCAGAAAGCCTGAGCACATATGTAGGATATCAGACAAACCAAAATAAGAAAGGCCAGTGAAACAGCATGTCTAGACAAAATGTTACTTAATCTTACCTCCATCTAGTTTTCTCCAGTGCTGATTTATGTAAAGGTTACTAAACCTCAGAAACCTCCCTTCAATACTAGGTGACCTTCTTCCACCATGCATATATATGCATACTTTGGTAGAAAGCATTCCAAATAGCTGTGACACTGTGTAAGATGTGCATTAAAAACATTGCAATGATTTGTAAATCATGTGAAACCTATTTTTAGATGTAAAAGATAATATATCAAATCTTGAGAGAGAATACAAGATGGTGACTTATACCAAGTCAATCTTTAATCTAAAGCATTGTTTTTGCTCTCCAAGTAGTGTTGCATGATGTAAAAGTTTCAGAACTTTATCAATACATAAAGAGGGTAAATGATTAAAACTGTAGTTTCAGTAATAAAAAATATTGTTTATTTTTTGCTGCTTCTTGTGAAAGGCATGTCTCTAACAGCATGTCCAAAACATCTCCTGGCATAAACCTAGTCTAACAGCCTAAAGTGTGCTGTTTATATTTTATTTACTTTAATCTTATTTTACACAGCAAGCCGCATACTAGTGTTTCCCAGCCTTCATTCTGAGAGACCCCCTCTTATGCACATTTAAGTTTTCATGCTCCCATCTGATCATCATAATCAGCTACTTTGAAGTGGGTGTGTAGGAGTAGGGAAAAACTACAATGCTCAGTGCAGGGTCCTATGGGACCAGAGTTAGAAAACAGTAAATTAAATACACTAAAAGTTCACTAAATTAGCCTGAGGCAAAGATATTTGCATGTTAATGTTTGAAATCTTAAAGACATTGGCTATATTTAGATTTAGAATTTAAAATGATAAAGAGAAATCAAAACCAAGGTTGTTAATGAATTTAAATATGTTTCTTGGTATTCAGATGATGACCAGTGTTTTGGGCTTTGTATAAGTTTTGTTTTATGGTATTAGCATATAGGAGGACATTTAATCTAATATCATCCAGTATAAACATTATGAACCACCTGCAGATGAGGCTGACAAATAAGAAGCAACCAGTAACCCATGTGTGGTGTACATGTCAGATGTCAGCACAATTAAAACTAACTTGCCTATTTCTGGCACACTATGTTTCGCATTCAAGACTAAAATCAGAAAAAGTGTATATACTGGCTGGCATTCCTGGCCCTCAAAACAGGCACATTTAAATAGCAGTCTTAAAATTAGTCAGACAAATTTCATCATATATTTCACACAAATGACTACTTTAAAATATTAGTGTTTCAGAATTCTGTGTCCTGAAGTGGCCTTATATTGTGCATCTTTGTGTCTTTCATGCTCCAACACACTTAACTCACCTGCTAATTAACAAGGCAATCATTTGTTTCTAAGTTTATCTAAGGTTTGTGAACAGTAAGTAAACTAATTTGTAGTTAAAAACTAAAACAGCATCATAGCTTGCCAGCTTAACTGTTGCTTGCTTTGCTGTTGATGTATTATGTCATAACCAGGTTAGGGCAGGAGAACTGAAATGAAAACAGCTATATAAGTTACGGTATATGTCAAATGTCTATTGCCTTAAAGCCAATTAAAATGTCCAGTAAATATTCAAATACTTTCACATGCATAAGTGTAGGTTAATTACTTTTCAGACAAAGAAACACACCTGTAACCTGAACAAGCCTTAAAAACAAATAAGCACATGGCCCATTAACCCATTAAATTCCACATGGTGCAAGAATTGGCTCAACAGATAATAATAACAAAGAATAAACCCATCTTTAAAAGGACCCAAATCATGTTTCTAAAATGTAAAGCTATAACTATTGATAACATAAATAATAAAGTGATATACCAATTATTTTGTTTTATTTTGTTCAAAATCTGTGACTATGGGAGGAAATTGGAGCACCCGGCAGAAACTCACACAGGCATAGGGATAACATGCAAACCCAACACAGACAGCACCCAAGCTAGTAATCATACTCTATGACCTAACATGTTCCAAACAAACAAACACATTTTGCCTGAAATGCTCATGAAAGATGAAAAAGCTCATCTTCATCTTGGCTCTGTTTTGGAAATTGAGTTCACCAAAAAGGCAACAAACTTTATGCACTTTACCCACAACTGAGACGCAAGACACCTCCAGTCGCTAAGAATGCAATTTGTGATCACCTTGTGCAGATGCTTACAAAAAAAAGACAAAGAAAAAAAGTGGCCTCAGTCGCCCTTTTCTCATATTTGAATGGGCCAAACACATGCACACACAGATGGATGAACACAGAGGAGAATTAAATTCCTCGTTTTGATGAATTTTGGATTTGGATTTTTGAACATACCAGTATATTATGACTCATCAGGTGAAATTATGCTGGAAGGAAATATCTTGAGAAAAAGAAATAGAGAGAAATAAAAAAGAGAGAGAAACGTCAAGAATGAAATAAAGGCGTGACAGAATAGAATTACAGAAATACATAGAAGAAAGAAAAAAAGAAAGAAAGAATTGTTACTTTAAGCAGTTGACACTAATGCAGCCAACTGATGCTCTAGCCATTTTAAAACTCTACAATAAGCTTTAATTCACATAGCATGTGATGTGTGTGTGAATGTGTGTGTGTGTATGTGTGTGTGTGTGTGTGTGTGTGTGTGTGTGTGTGTGTGTGAGAGAGAGAGAGAAAGAGAGAGAGAGAGAGAGAGAGAGAGAGAGAGAGAGAACGAGAGAGAGAAAAAGAGCGAGAGAGAGAGAAAAAGAGAGAGAGAGAAAGATCTATACAGAATGTGTTCTAACTTTCCAGTATGCCATACTCTTCAGAGATATTTCATGTATTTGGAAAAGAACATCACCTTCTCAGAACTATGAACACTATGCTCCCAACATTTTAGCTAAACAGTAAACCTTATCCAGCACATTGAAACCACTCACCTGCTACTGTGGACACGTGTGTGTGTGCATGGGTGTACACGAGCGTTGCCCTTGAATAGTTGGCCTTCCCGGACTCTGTATTAATGCCGTGTAGAGTGAAGAAGTGTATGAGGACAGGTTTTCTCTCTGAATGGTCTCCCCTCTCTCTCTTACTTTCTGTTGCTCGCTTGCTCCCTCCCTCTCCCCTCTTCCCCTTCTCTGGCTTCCTTTGTTTCTCACTGTAGGCTGCTGCAGGATATAAGTGCGTGTGTGTGTGTGTGAGTGTTTGTGTTGTTTTCATACATTTTCAAGAAAAAAATGGTTCTGGTTTCTAAATTAAAAGAACACATTTTTTACATTATCTCTATGTTAAAGATCAGAATATTCAAACCATATTATTATTATTATTATTATTATTATTATTATTATTATTATTATTATTATTATTATTATTATTAACCTTATTATTATAACGTTATTATGAAAAGTTATATATATATATTTCAGTTGGTAGGTAGAAGGCACCTACTTAATAAATTGGCTTGCCATTGTGCATATATATTTGGCTCCTATGTGTGACCAGCTGAGTAAATATACATGGTGATGAAAAATGACTGTGTAAAGATACTAAGCACTCTGCCAGGCTGAAATGGTCATTAGTATAAAAGTACATTTAGAGTTACATACTCCCCTGATGTTTACAGTGAATGGATACAAATGAAAACATACTGCCTCTCATTCTCTCTCTGCCATCATTAAATTGATTTTTTACAGTTTGCTCCCAATGACACAAACATGCACACACCCTTAGACAGTATGAGTACTTCTGCGAACAAAAGTGTAATTTACAGGAATGTTCTGTGCTTAAAACATGCTCCGGTCCACCTGCTGCATGTACTAAGAAACTCTCCCATATGAGTTACAATCTTTATTATGCTTTACAGCACAAGAGAGAGATGGCATGATATGGACCACTGCATTGCTGGTGGTGTTTGACATTATGCTGGCCCAACTTAAAAAGAAAATATGCCTTTCAGTAATAATTCATACTCAGGGCAGCTGCAAGACTAAAAATGTAAAATTTAGACCTGTACTCTGGCCTAATATATCACAGAACTGTTCCTAGTGCAAAAGAGTTATCATGAAACCAACAAATAAAATAGGCATCATCATAATGGAAGCCACATGTCTCATATTGTTAATATAAGAACAGGTAACTTACAATTTTTTTCAACTTTATACTGTCTACACAAAAAAACAGCCTGGTTCTGATATGCAAGCTAATGTTCTATGTTCTAATGTTCCATTAATGCCATAATGTTTTTTCACTTTCACTTTTTTGCATTTATTTTTCATACATATATGACTGTGAAAGTCAAAGATTTATATTTTTATAAATTTGTGTCACAAACCACCTTTTGGAAAAATGAAAACACATAAAAAGAAATATTTCAGCAGCCATTTGTTGTTACAATGATTAAATTAATTAATATTAAGTGGTTAACAAGGAAAACTGCATTTTGAATGTGCTAGCACAGTAAATAACAGACATCTTCCAACAACAAAGGGAGCACTGCCCTTCTTTCATAGAGTCATAGAAAACACTGTAGATAACTGAAAACTCCAATTACACATATTTGCACTGCAACTGATATTTATTTTTATTACTGTGCATGAATTTAAATAAAATAAGCCAAACCAGGTACTTAATGATAATACTACATAAGAAAATTTGTAAAGAATTGGTTAAAAGAATATATTCACATATACAAATTTAAACACAATGTAATACACATATATAAAAATAAGATTGGTGTTTTAACATTAAAGATATGACTACATCAAAATGCAAACCCCTGGATCAAACTAAATGTACCATGAACTGGCCTGATTTAATTGAAGCTTTGCTGCTAATTCCACTTTAGTATAAACTAATCAGATAAGGCACTGTCTCTGAGAATGTTTGATTCTTTTCCTGTAAAGTTATTTTTGAGATACAAGGTTTAGTTCCAACACTGACAATATTTAGATTTCTTGATTTTAATACTGGTATCAGTAAAAGTCATTTTGGATTAGTAGTACCAATACTACTGATAAAGTGTACATATGTTAATATATCCTGTGCTATGTATTGTATAATTTAATACAATAAATAATAATAATACATGATTTAAAATGTTTTACACTTAAGACTTATTTTAAGACAGTATCAGTGTGCAGAGCTGTAGGGGGCAGGGGCTGGCAGGTGGGGTCAGGAAATCCTTTGTGAACAAATGCTTGAGTCTTTGAAGCTGGAGCTCTGATTCTATTTGCCAAATCCAGCACATTACACAATCCAAACTCTTCTGTCTCTCACTCCTTCTCATTTGCTTCCTCTCTCCAGCCATTTAAGGTAAGCTGATATGACTATGGAATTTTAAACTGGGAACACAATCTCTAATAAGCATTATGTAGTAAGATTGCATGAGCTCTCTGAAGCTTGTTGTAAAGGTCAAGATGAGTTTTGGCAAAAACTGCACAATATCATGTGTTTAACATATTAAATGCATAACATCACACAGAATAGTACAACTACAAATAAATCAATATGCAACAGTTCAGGGCCTTGTCACAGACAAAACAATCACTTGGCTCACTGGGTTTAAGGCCTGCATCATTCTCAGCTGAATCAGGACTAATGCACCAGTCTGGGCCTTTCTGACAAAGAGAACAAAGTTCATCACAATCCCCAAGTGGAGTCCAGTGATGTATGACTGTATCAAGTTTGATGGAAATCAGACAAAACTTTCATGAATTTTAGCTGTTTGGCACTGTGCCAAGTGATTAATTGCCACTTAGTAGCCATATTGATTAAATTTTTCAAAATGTTTTTCAACACTCTTAAACAAGAGCTTATTGTGCATAAAATGACATCACTTTCATGAGAAAAACAACAAAAATTACTTGGAGAACTACAGTAAACTAATTACTCTAATTGGCATATTAGCAGGTCTGAATTGCTAATTCACACCAAATTTGGTACACTTGGTCAGAGTGTAAATTTCCAACAAACCTGTCAAGTTTACACCAACTTATTAGCCTACTGCAGCACAAAACAATTACAAAGTCAACTTTTTTTTGATAATTATTTACTTTCAGGGTCTAAAGATTGTTTCAAAATCAAGTTTCAGATGACTGGACCAAAATCCAGAGACGAGTTTGATAAGTGATGTTTTCAAACAACCGATCAATGAGGGAAACCAGGCATTTTTTGAGAACACATGTAATTGAAAAGTTGTTAAGGTTACTGCAGTGCATCATATAGGTCAAATTTTATATGCTCAAATGGAACTGACAATGAGATATAATTTATTTAAATTCTTTTTTTTAAAAAGCACCCCCTGGAGGCCAATTGTTCTGAAACTTGACTAGTCATTACAGATTGACTACATGGACATACCATTCAAGTTTCATGATGATTGGTCAGTGTTATGCCTGCTTAATTAATTAGCACTAATTGGCTAAATACATTAAAAGCTATCAATTAGCCCATGTGTTTCCACATACAACCTGTCTCAAAGAAGCAGCATGCCAAATTTCAGTTTGATCGCATACATGTAGCATGTATAGCGCCACCTAGTGTCATAATTGGGCCAAAATTGATATGCCTCCTCAGAATCATGTTCAGCATAAGCCTGTGAAATTTTATTGTTTCGCCAATGCATTGAGGAGTTGCACATGTCTAACTAAATTATGCCTTGTTTCGGAAGGGCTAATTAGCATATGACAGTCATCTTGTTTACAAATGTCAACAAGTAGGTTTTGCATATTATGCTAATTAGCAAAAAATCTAAGTGGGCGGAGCTTCATGGTCCAATTATTTGTCTTGACCCAAGAAGTCATTCAGAAAAAACTGCATGTCTGACAACCTAAACAAGCAATTTTGCTATAGCGTCACCTTGAGGCCAAACTGGCCCATGCCTGAGTGGCGGGAGGAAATACTGCCTATAGACCAAGTTTCATGTCTCTACAACTTACGGTATGTTCTGGGCCACTCTTTTTTGGGCAGAATCAGAATAATGAAAAAGAAGAAGAATCCTAACAAAAACAATAAGGTTCTATGCACATGCATTCTTGGACCCTAATAATAATTATTTCTAGCAAGAAATTTAGAAGTCCTGGGCGAAGGCTTTTCACAAGTTCACAAGTAAAACAATTGTGGCCTGAGTAAAATATACCTGATGCATGTTACTGTGTTCTATATGCTTTGTAACACAGCAAAGAAAGACAAGGATACATAATTCCATTAAATCTCTTTCTGTGTGGTGACTGTATCTCTGAACAACACTCAAACAGTGAAGTCATATTTACTAGCTGACAATTTGTCAATAAAAATATAATTAATAATAGATTTTCATTTTAAAAAATATTGATTGAAAATGTTTAGTATTTAACACATTAATCACATTTCTTTTACACAAGCATTCAGTAAATCCTTGTATCTTTTCCATTTGCACCAAAAGGGGAAGATGAATGCAAAGGTTTTTCCATACAGCATCTGAGTTTTGGCAGGCAAAAGCATGTCAATGTTAATCTACACATTACCGCTATAACTTTTTTTCTCATAGATTTATTTATTATATTTTTCATTATTGACAATTTAAACACTGCCTAATTTGAAGCCTCATAGAATTTTATTTGATCAGAAACAATGCCTTGGCATCTTGTTGAAGTGGAACCAAGTGGCCCAGACAATAAATTCAAACTATGTAACAAAGGACGCAGCAGGTCAGCTAAACATGCCCCAGAGGATGGCCATTCTAAGCCATGCAAAAGGCCAGACAGCTGTGGTGTCCTGTGAGAGCCGTTTCCAGCAGTGTGGCGTCAGTCACATGTACATTTCCTGTTTTTCCCCCTTCTCTACACTATGACAACTTCCTCCAGCCATGTCTCAGGGTCTGTGATGTTTTATGTGTCAGGTGACCATGATTATGTTTGAGAGCTTATTGTTTGATCCCTGATAAAGAGACGCTTGTCAGATGGAATGAACACAAATATTTGGACATATGAAAAATGTCTTGCTCCAGACAGATGAGACACAACAGTTATATCATACCTTTTCTGTAAGTTCTTGAATACACATAGTCATAAAACTGCTAAGGTGCCATAAATTTTACAGTGGTTTTGGGCAGGAATAACAAAGAAATACAGACTTAAATCAACCTCAGTCAAAACACAATCTTTTTCAGGAACCAGGTTTCTGGGAAGATGTTTAAATACTCAATAGTTTGAAGTCTATAACAATAAAAACAGTGTGCAAGGTATGACATCAGAACAAACAAAAACACCCCAGTTTTCAGACTATCATTATTGATTTTATTTGTATTTAGATAGTGTACTGGTTTTATTTTAATACAATTATTTTAATTTAAACATATCAATAACAAATCATGCATTACCACTGGACATTTCTTGAGTACTTTTTTTAACGTTTTTACATTTTACCTATTTTTAAATCAAGTAATCATAATCCAACTAATTCATTGAGTCTATAAAGATATAAAACTGTCTATAAAAGTCTATAAAACTGTGTGAATGGCACATAGCACCTCTGTACATGTGTTTAATTTTATACATGCTAGCCTTTTATGACTGTCAAGAAAGAGAGATGCTGGATTGCCTATTGCAGGACTGAAAGTGATTGTAACATTACACTTCAAGGGGTCATGTGTAGAGCACCCTTCCTTCCTGGTGACATCACAGGACTCCTTAAAAGGAAAATGTAAAGAGAAAAGAGCTGTATTTGGACATGTGAAGATAAGACAGAGAGCGAGAGAGAGAGATATAGAGGGATGCAAGTGTTTCCATGTGGATATCTTGAATATCATAATTGCTTTATTCAGGAATATGCTGACAGAGAGACCAGATTAAGCTCAGAAATTCCTATGAATGCTTACTTTATCCGAGGCCTCCACACAGGCTAGAGAACACCCCTCCTCCGAGACAATTCGCATAGCTCAAATAGTTATGAGTGTCTACATAAACACAGACAAATCACATTTTTCAATAACCAAATCTTTAACCAAAGTATGCTGGCAACATGTAAACATGCTGCAGGCTTATAAGGCTACTGTTATCATCACCGTCGTCACTCACTTTAATGAGTCACTTGCTAGTAACGTGTGTCAGCCACCACAGTCCTGAGCCATAGTGCCAAAACTGAAACCACAGAGCTAATGCAAGCAAACACATCATTGTCTTCTCCTCGAACTGATACAAACACACTAGTGTCCTATCTCAACATTACACAAACACACCAGTGATTACTCTATCACCATCTCCAATAACAAAGCTGTGAAGTCCCAGCAATGCAAAACAATATTACTTAGGACATAATTTCCAGTGCCAGTATATAAACAAAGATTTTGATCTATAACAAAATGGTTCTTTGAGAACTTTGGGCCAGAAGGCAGGGACTTTCTTCACAAAGGCCTTTTTTCAATCAATTTAAGGTGAATATCCATCAGAGGACACTGGCTCAAAAGTCTCTTGACTCTGTTGTTGTAGCTAATCAAAGCTATGCAGAAAATAGGGATACACAATATGGACAAATTATCAGTATTATGATTATACTGCGACATATTGTGATTGCAATGTTTTTCAATGCAATAAATGGTCCATATCATGTTATTCTAATTAAAAAGGCTTGAAGCATGTAGGTATTGGTAATACTTCACTAAATACGTTCATTCGTCCCATCCATGCAGTCCATATATGTACACTTAGCTTTAAAAACAGCCAGTTTTTAAATAATTTATTTTCTGATTTGACAAAAACCGAAACATTTACATGTATCTCCTTATTTTGCCTACAACAGTTTAGCCCAGCCTCTTAACATGGTGAATCTTAGAAGGTCTGTGGTTGGTTACAGGCTCTTCTGGAATATCAGTATTGCAGAGACCAATACTATGATAATGATGTACAGACAATATTTTGTGTAGCCCTGGTAGAAAATTATACAAATATCGCTATTGAGAGAGATGTTCACAAAATTTTTTATTAGGTTAATTGGGATTTTTGCCTGTAAAGCTTTTCCAACCTCGTATCAGAGATTTCAACAAGAGACTTTTTCTACAGAGCAAAAGATTAGACTGAGAGCGACCCTAGTTATTAAACACTTCCTAAGGCCCTAAGACCCCCTATCACAGGCATAAGCATCAGTATAAAATTAACTAAAATGTACTAATATTGGCAATATCTTCAGTTTTTATACCCCAAAACAATTCACTATACACCTCAGCTTCTTAGTGCCAGTGTTGTTCTCTTTACGAAAGCTGACTCTGTCTGTTCTCAGACTGTGCTGTCAAGTAGCAGACAGTGATTTATGATAGTAATAATAGGGGAGCAGAAGCAGCACAGACCCAGCACACTGTTACATCCTGACCTGTGCTCAGATTTTATACTATATTATGCAAACAAAGATTAAAGCAGTTGGACATTTAGATTTTAACCTCGAGTGAGATATTGAACAGTTCAAACAGTCTTCTGAATATTCTGCGTTTTCAAATGAAATGCCATGATGCAAAATATAAATTGCATAACTGAATTTTGCCCAGATCAGAATCCAATTTATCTGTATTTTGACTAATGTGTATTTTTGCTAAAAACAGCCAGTTACCTCTTACTTTTATGTAGGCCTTTTATATTATTTAAAAGGATATTTAAAGGAAACAGATTTTTGTTTTAGGCCATTTTGGCCTGTTTAATGCCCATAATAATATTACTGGTGTTTTCTTTCTGGTTTGTAGATTTGGCTGATAAGACTTTAAGAAGTTTCCTTCATATAGCTTTTATTGTCTTATTGGTTATCCTTGCACTGTGATGTGTCTAAACACAGGCCCTCAGGTTTTAAACCACCATAAAGAAGATTAGAATCAGTCATAAAACTTTCTGATTGATGAATTCCAAGGGAAAGGAACACATTATGTAATTGCTTAAATATTTATGAGATTATACAGGATCAAAAAGACCAACACAAAAAGTATTGCTATATTTCCTTTTTGTCATCGAAATCTCAGTGGTGTTTCAGTCTCTAAATAGGCCCGTTGTTAATAATGAACCATTTTATGGAGAATAGATCATAGAACTGCTCTGTATTTCTGTCTGATGTTTACTATTGTCATCTGAAAAGTTACTTTGCAAAGAAAATTTGTTCCAACAGGATGCCAGGTTAACCCAAGCCACCAGATTAAATGTCCCACTGAACATTGAAAACTAGTTAACTTACTTTAAAAAACAAAACTGAGCCAGTGAGTCCAAGATACTGGCACACTTTTGAGGGCAAAAGTCTTGCCTTTTCAAATAACAAGCATACAACTCCAGCAGAATTGTTTCCCATAGTGGCTACAGATCATTCCTAGATATTACATGGGTTTGACTTGATGAATAAACAAAATATGAATCATAACTTGAATTAGAACTAAATGCTGTGTGCTTCAGATTGTTAACATCTTCAAACATCTATATTTTAAAATTATGCTCTCATATCTCTGAAAAACATTGCGCTAATAATGTTATCAATATTGCCCAGGACTAGTTTCAACTTTTAACCCCTGACAGGGGACAGGAAGTAGAAACCTAACTATTTTGAGTAAAACATGCAACACCCCCAGTGAACAGTCCATGGTACGTCACATAGATAAACAGATACTTGCTCGCATGTGTACACAGACACACATGCTTTGAAGTCACTTTTCTGTCCCTCTCCCTTTCTCTGCAGAAAACCTTTTCAAATAAACAAGAGCACTTGCATATGCTCATCTTTCCATATTGTGAGAATAACAACATAAGTGCAGACTACGGCTGATGAAAACACTGGTACATTAACTCAAGTCTGGCTTCGATCACAGTCCAACAGAAACAGAACTGTTTACAGGCTAAAACTAAACCAAAAGTTCAATAGACACCGGTAAAGCTATATTAAAGAGTTTTATGGAATCTTATCAAGAAGAGCAGACTGTGATGTACTGCTGCACTCCAATGAAATGCAAAAAAGTAGTGAACACACAGTCCAGTATAACCACTTTCCACCACAAACCACTATCTACCACAGTAACCCTAGCCTGGCATTCCTGATACTTATTAGGAGGAGTCCCAGAAGGGGAAGGGAACACTTGTTAAAATAAGAAAGAGGAAAACACTATTAATGAATGTACTTTATGTCTGCAAAGCTTAGGTGAAAGGAAAAACTGAGTTTCTCAAATTATGAAGTGAGGTTGGCAAAAGCACACTGGGCTCTATAACTGAATTCATTTGGCTCTGATGCTGAGACAATAAAGTCAGACATATGGGTGGGCAAAATGGCAAAAAAACAAACAAACAAAAACAAAATAACAACAACCATAATATAGCGTTTGGCTTCATGGCCGACTGGCAGATCGTCGGTTTCTCAATTTCTTTTCCCACCTAATTTCTACCCTTATTCCCACACGCTTTTGCAATATAGAACTACATTACATCTTTAAGAAACGCGGTTGCCCGTTTGCTGTAGAAGGTAGCATGGGTTTCCTTAGGAGCAAAGTATTGTGGGTAATGTAGTGCTAAAGTGCTAGAATGGGTAGGAAAGGAAAAAATTTAATGGAAGACGGAGAAAATAAAGAAGTTTGGAGCCAGAGTTTGGTGCTTTTTGGAATTGTTCCAATTTGGCAGCTTGTCGATCGACCGTGAAGCCAAACACAACGACTTCCCTGTTTCAACGGCCACGGTTGTGAGAAAGGAAACACGCCCCTCTCACGTCTTTGTTTTAGCATTCACTAGTGTACTTATGTATGATTTGGGGGTATCTGTACTTTACTTGAGTGTTTTTTTTTTCAATTCCATAAACTTCCACTTTTACTTCCCTACATTTACTAACTTATAGTCAATTTCCCCAATAGGGGATAAATAAAGTTCTATTCTATTCTATTCTATTTGCATACTTTTACTCCGATACATGTTGGGAGCATTAGGTGCACATTACTCTTTTTGTTATCAAATGAATGGGTGGCAGCAAAGGAGGAGAGGAAGTTAGGGAGAGAGAAGGAGAAAAGAATAAAGTGAAGAGGAACAAAAGAGAGGGAGAGAGAATGAAGCTATGCAGAAAATAACAGGTTGGTGTTATGCTTTGAAGATCTTGTTTATAATGTGTGATGTTGGCTTCATGTTTTGAGATGCCAGATAAGCTAGATAAATCTCATAATATTCAAAATTGTGACTGTTTTTTGTTAATATGTACTTTTACTTTCATCACTTAAGTATATTTAATTATAGATTACTTGTCATACCTGAGTACAGTAAATACAAGATACTTTAAGACTTTTATTTGAGTAATATTCTAGTCGGTGACTTACCCTAACAA
The DNA here is from genome assembly GCA_037974385.1 of Arnoldichthys spilopterus. NCBI lineage: Eukaryota > Metazoa > Chordata > Actinopteri > Characiformes > Lepidarchidae > Arnoldichthys > Arnoldichthys spilopterus. Next base: position 2,049 of record JBBPDA010018714.1, on the reverse strand, counting down.
AGTCGTTGTTTGGTAGGGTATCTGTACATCTACTCAAGTGTGACTTTCAGGTACAGACTTAATTTGCATGTCAACGGTGAGGGTGTGTGCTTTGGATGAGCCCCCGCTTGCTCAGGAAGGAAGTGTTAAGGCATTCATTATACAGCACAGACTATAAATCACAATAGTTCAGTTTGCTGAGTTTGGAATAAAAACAGTGCTCCAACTACTGCTATCACTATAAATTATATTAACGATTGACTACTCTAGTAATTAATTTGAGTAATGAAGTAACAATATGCAATCAGTACTAAAACTAATGTTAAGTATGTGCACACAATTATTAGTAAGTAGTTGTGACAGCCACAGTTCCAGCAATATAATGCTACTGAGTTCTTTAAGTACTGACATTTCCATTTATGTACTTGGCAGACACTCATATCCACAGTAACTTTAATCATGTTTCAGATGCACACGAATGTAGAACTCAAGAGTCTCAAAGTCCAGTTTGAGTAGCAAACAGTTGCTTTTTTGGCAATCACAAATTATCATTAAGAACTGTTGTTTGTTTACAGTAAAGTACTATGAAATAAAAACAGATATATTGTACACCTGTTCACCATATATATTTATATAAAATAACTGCTATAACATAAACCTGCTTATAGTAAATTGTTTTAAGAACAACAAACATACTATAAACCTAATTACAGTCTATCTCAGGAATACATACAGTACAAATGTACAATATATTTTTGTGTATTACTAGCAAATTAAATTTTACAGTAAATTATCTGCAGCTGTGGTTGACAGAATGTCAAAGCTAAAATACAATACAACACATAAGCCATTAAACAGGGTTTTGGTGGGTTTCAACAAATTACATTTATGACTTTTTAAGACTATTATGAATGCAATTAAAGAGATATTTCCCATCCATAATGGCAAACAATATATGAAATATATTAAGGAAAATTTGAGCAGGCCTAAAATTTTAAAACTCAAGCCAAGCTTTTTTGATGATAAGAGACAACATGTTGTGCCTTCACACCACATCACAAGTACACAGTAGGGTATGCACCAATACATTTTAAACAGGCTGTAGAGTTTGCATTTCTGGTTGATGGTTCCTTTCTGGTTTTGTTTTGCAGTGTGGTTATAGCCTACTAAATTTTTTATCAAAAACACACTTTTAGACTTGAACCCATGCAAACCCAAAGTTGGATTACATAGATTTTAGTCAACATCTCCTTTACTCTCCCCATCTAAAACCCATGCAGAAACAGTGAGAATATGAAAATTACACATATAGAGCCCTGGCCACCCTGGCTGGGAATCAAACCCAGGGCCTTCTCAGTGTGTGGCCACCACTGAGCCAGTGAAATCACCTACAAACACCCTAACAACCATCTAAACACACTCTTGCAATTAATTAATAAGTGCAGGCAATCACAAACAATTGCTAGTATTGCTGCACAAACATTGCTTACTTTCTTTAAGAAATGTATTGTTTTCATTGTATATAAATTACATTGTACTTAAATATATATGTTTTGCCTTGAAATGAAACATATATGTATCCTGAATGTATGTTTTTGCTAAATGGTGAAAGGTTTTATAATGTAAATTTAAATGTCACTAAAAGCTGTTATTGTCACGATTGAGGAGGCTTGGAGGAAGGTGCAGGGTAGAAAAGAGTCTTTATTAAAGACGCTGGCAACAGTATCCAAGGGACAATCTGAAAAGCGTAGTCAGAGTTCAGTCCGTATTCAAAATCCACCACAACCAGGAATCTAAGGGCTAGGCTAAGTGTAGTCAAAAGGTACAGGTCTTTTGCTGGTTCCCCACATTGCAAAGGTCACAGCAGAGGCTGGAGCTTTCTCTTATAAAGCCCCACAGTTATGGAATAATCTTCCAAATTATGGTAGGGACTCAGACACAGTCTCAATATTTAAGTCCAGGCTAAAAACATATTTGTTTAGTCAAGCCTTCTGGGGGTAGATCTGGAGAGTTCTCAGGCATAGAGTATTCTGGTAAACTGGGATGTTTGGATGCTGTCGCCCCCCACCC
>JBBPDA010018663.1:0-15994 GCA_037974385.1 Arnoldichthys spilopterus | reverse complement strand
CTCTCTCTCTTTTCTCTCTCTCTCTCTCTCTCTCTTTTCTCTCTCTCTCTCTCTCACGGCTACAAAGACGAACCTCACGGCTTTTGAAGATTTTCCAGACGTAATGGAGCAGGCTTGCTCGGCAGGCCCTCGACCCTCAGCGTTTGCCGTTTGTTTATGATGCCCATTTCCATGTCCAATGAGCCGCATGCCACGTTATGCAACCCTCGCTATTTGGCACGACTCAGGGGCCCAGCGAAAACGCCTTCCCCTGGCGGTGCGCGTGGTCTAGCATCCGAAACCCCAGTCCCTGCTTTCATCTCAGCTGTGCAGTCTCGTTCGGCGGAGAACGAAACGCCGCCCAGGCCGCCCATGTTCTCCGGTGAAGCAGCCAAGTTTGGCTTGAAACTTGTTCAAACAGACATGCTGCTTTCTTGGATGGCGTCTCTCGAAAGAAAGGGATTAAATTGCCCCCACAAGGTTTTTTTTTGCTAACGGGATTGGTTCCCAGACATTCCGTGAGGGGTTTATCTGTATGGCAAGCGCCGCTCATCGATGTGGGTCCAAAATACACCGAAAATTGAGAGCAAGGACACCACCAGCTGTAAAGACTCAGAAGCCAACGACATACAAAAGTCCCTCAGAACGAGTTATCAAGTCTTTCCAGTGATGCATGTTTGTTAAGAAACAAACTGGTACAGTATGCTGTAATGAGACGCGCCGTGTCAGATTGCTACACCCGTCGACGGCCGGGAGTGGGCAGGCAGGCCCTCCCCCCTCACCACCGCTCAGCGCGATGGTCCGTTGCACGTTGAGCCGCGTGTTTTAGCTTCACATGTTCTACACGGGATTCGGTTAAAGCGTGCGGGAACCTTTACCCTGTGAACGCAAAAACCACATTACGCACACACGAGCAAAACGATGGATGGATGGAGGGATAAATAGGCGGACGGATGGGTAGACTGACAAAAAAGATGAACAGACGAATGGGTGGAATGATGGATGGATGAATAGATGGATGGATGGATGCATAGATGAACAGACGGATGAATGGATAGATGATGGGTGGATGGATTATAGCTAGATCGCCTGATAGTTGGAAGGGTGGACGGACGGATGGTCAGATGGATAGATAGATGAACGGACAGAACGATAGATGGATGGATGGACGGACGGATGGGTAGCCAGACAAAAAGATAAATAGACGAATGGGTGGAATGATGGATAGATGGATAGATGGATGGACAGACCGATGGACGGACGGATGGTCAGATGGATAGATGAACGGACAGAACGATAGATGGATGGATGGACGGACGGATGGGTAGACAGACAAAAAGATAAATAGACGAATGGGTGGAATGATGGATAGATGGATGGATGGATGGATAGATGGATGGACGGACGGATGGTCAGATGGATAGATAGATGAACGGTCAGACCGATAGATGGATGGATGGACGGACGGATGGGTTGACTGACAAAAAGCTGAATAGACGAATGGATGGATAGATGGATGGATAGATTGATGGATGGATGGATGGATAGATTGATGGATAGATAGATGAACGGACAGAACGATAGATGGATGTATGGGTGGATAGATAGATGGATAGATAGATGAACGGACAGAACGATAGATGGATGTATGGGTGGACAGGCGTATGAATAGACGGACGAATGGAACAGATGTATCTCCTGAAGGAGTAAAACGTTCTTTTTTTGGGTGCGTTCACGCCCTGCACTCTGATCTGCTGTGGGTCCGGACGCATTAGTGACATTTCGCTCGCTCTCTCCCTGTCCAGATCTACATTGGTCACATCGTGAAGTACGGGGCAGCAGATGAAGACGGCCGTCTGCGCTCCGGGGACGAGCTGATCTGTGTGGACGGAACGGCCGTGGTGGGCAAGTCCCATCAGCTGGTGGTGCAGCTCATGCAGCAGGCTGCCAAGCAGGGCCACGTCAACCTGACCGTCAGACGCAAGACCGGATACGGGGGTGAGCATCAGCCGTTTCGGTGTGTAGGAGGCCAGAGGAAGTCTGTTGTTTTTCGTGTGCGTTAGGCATTAGGCGTTTGACCATCCCAGCAACTCCAACGACGTCGCCTCATTGAGCAGCCGAGTTAAGAAGCGATATTTATTTTTCACAGCTGATAAACCTTCATCGCCCTCGCTCATATCTCGCCGATACGTATCCGAGCATCTGAGCCGAAGATGTGGCTGGGAACTCCGCGCCGACCCCAGTCCCGCTGTTCGAATGTGCTACTGGAGTCGTGCCCCGCGATGCTCTATGACCTTAATGGCGCCATGAATAATGCAAAGCGCGCTGTAATTATTCATGTGTAACGGACGAGTTTTATGTAAATGAGAGTTCGCGGCACATGAATTAACGAAGGAGCGCTCGCCGAATCCGCTCCGCCCCACACCCATCGAGGTGGTTCTAACAAAACCCCGAGCCTAACCCAGAGGCTTTCCGTCCCAGTGCTGGAGACCGACGCCACGTTCCGACTTTTCCCCGCTCGAACACGCCTAATTCAGACCTCCCCGCTAATTACTTTCGCCGGTCTGGTGCGGGGAATCTGGCCGAGCACGAAACCGTGCGAAATGGTTCAGAGGCTTCGAATTGAAAACCTCTGGCTTAAAGCGATGATTTGATCAAAAAAGGGCCAATTTTCTCAATTTTCCCCCTCGTTCAAATTGTGGCTGATCAGCCATGTTTGGTGTCTGAAGTTACAAGGCCAGTGTTTTTAATAAGCAATAGCATTTACCGTGTGCCTTAATCACCATGGGCTTATCGCAAACCAAGGCCGTGCAGAGGTGCACAAATAAAGGTTGGGGGGGGGGGGGGTTGCCTGGGGGGGGTTTGGGGAAGATGTAGTGAGAAACAAATCAAGAAACAAACCCAAAGTATTCGTAGACGGGGGCACTAGCCTTGCCGCTAAAGGCCTGAGGCGTACTGCTAAAAAAACTCAACTCTCCGGGTTTTTACATTAGTAAGAAGTGCAAAAATCAAGGAACACTGGGCACCAGCAACGTCTGGGCTGAAGTAGGATTGTCACAATACACTGGTACAGGAGTAGGACATGACAGACCTGGGTAAACAAAAGCAAAACTGTTATATACTGTACATGTGTTTATTGAAAAAGAAATGATCCAGTTATCCTTCCAGAACATTCACTTTATTCGTCATTAACCATTCATTGGTTGAAGGACTCGAGTGCTTTGGGTCGTTGTCTTGCTGCACGACCCACTGTCTCTTGAGATTCAGTTTGTGGGCCGATGTCTTGACATTGTCCTTAAGATTCTCTGGTTTAGTTAAGGCAAGACGTCCAGGCCCAGACGCAGCATCAAGCCCAAACCAGAACACTCCCACCACCATGTTTCACAGATGGGGTTAAGGGTCTTATGCTAGAATGCAGGGTTTTTCTTTCTCCAAATGTAACGCTCCTCGTTTAAGCCAAAACGTTCTATTTTGTCTTCATCCGTCCACAAAACATTCTTCTAAATGTTTAAACACACACAGTTTTGTTTTTGCTTTTTTATTTCCAAGAAACACATGACCAAATATAATAATTTTTGTTTCATATGTTTAACTGGGGGGGTGGCACGGTGGTGAAGTGGTTGGCGCTCTTGCCTCACAGCGAGAAGGTCCTGGGTTCGATTCCCTTTCTGTGTGGAGGGTGCAAGTTTTACCTGCGTTGGCGTGGGTTTCCTCCGGGTTCTCCGGTTTCCTCCCACAGTCCAAAGGCTGCAGTAGGTTGATCGGATGCTCTAAATTGCCCATAGGTGTGAGTGTGTGTATGAATGGTTGTCTGTCTGTGTGTGTGTTGCCCTGCGATGGGTGGAGCCTCCTGTCCTGGGTGAACCCCGCCTTAGGCCCACAGACACCTGGGATTGGCTCCAGCTTCCCCGTGACCCGGAAACAGAAGAAGCGGCTTAGAAAATGGATGGATGGATGTATGGATGGATGGATGGATGTTTAACTGGGTTTTTCTTTTTTAAAGGGTTCACAAACCTTCAAGCACCACTGTGTACTGCGAAAATATCAAATTCTGATAGTCGCGTAAAGGAAATCTGATATTTTGATGATATTTTCATGTTCGTTTCTTTGCCAAACTATTCCTTCAACGTTTTTAGAAGAAACAGCTTTGACGTGTGACTTAATCTACAGAAGGCCCTCCCCGCAGTCCAGACATGCGCTTGTCCATTTGCCGCGAGTGTGGAACAGCGTTGCGGCCTTGACGGGAACAAACAGTGATCGTAAAACGTGATCGAGCCGTGCTCCAGTCTCTCCCCCCCCCGTCCTGCCTGCCGATGAGGACGTGCGGCCTTTAGATGCACCTCGGCTCACGGATCTCCCCCTCCAGGCCCCCCCCCCCCCTCCACAAAACACCAGTTTGTCATGTTGCTGTGAGGCGGTGGAGGGGCTGATCTGTCGCAGGAGCTCCATTGGACTGTATGAAAATGAAAATAGGTCAGAGCTCTGCGCTTTGTGCAGCACGTTCCCCACAGACCGCTCTTATTATGGGCCTGCTGCGAGCCGAGCCCGCTGCACTGTTTATCGGGACGGGAAGGGTTTTTTTTTTTTTTTTGATCGCGTCTAATGATGCATCTGTGATGTCTTTGATGTTTTCACGTATTCTCTGCCTTCCTGGGTGCAAACACGAAGGATTATTCGTCAGACGTCTGAGTGGAAATAGTTTTCGCCTTCATATTTGGATGGAGATTATAACATTTAATGACTGGTGCCTACAGAGCATGTGGCGCTGCATCAGGACTCATAGGCGATAGGATGTTGTAATGTGATAAACAGCCTTTTCTATATTTCTCTCTCAGCATTTTATTGACATGTCACAGATATGATTTTTTTTGGGGTCATATTTGCATAGCTCGATTGAAAAGGTCGAATTCCACGTGTATTTGTGTCATTTTTCGTTAGAGAAACTATAGCTGCATGTTCTATAGAATCATTCTCGCTTGATGTGTATGCGAAGCCTGTTTTTGGCCCCAGGACTGAAAATAGACTACACAGTTTAGATGAGACAACTATGCTGCATGATGGTTTTAAAGGATGGTTTTTTTATAGAAAAAAGTAAAGAAAAAATATATATATATGTCTATACAGATCAGCCATAACATTAAAACCACTGACCTGCAAGGTGAACAATGTTGACCACCTAATTATTTCACTACAATGGCTCCTGTCAGGGGGTTGGGATATATTAAGCAGCAAGTGAACAGTCAGTCCTTGAAGTTAATGTGCTTTAAGCAGGAAAAGCAAAAGGATCTGAGCCACTGAGTAAACAGCAGGTGAAGCAGCCACAGGGTCTCGGGCACCCAAGGCTCATTGATGCATGTGGGGAGTGAAGGCTAGCTCGAGTGGTCAGATCCCACAGAAGAGCTACCGTGGTGTAGAAAGTGACGCTGACTCTGATAGAAAGGGGTCAGAACACACAGTGCAGCACAGTCAGAGCTGTTTCAGCAGCAGGAGGGACACACTCAGTATTAGGCAGGTGGTGTTAATGTTATGGCTGATTAGTGTGTTCATTTTTTTTTTTTTTTAATTTCCAGATTGATATTTCAGTCTTAACCCTTAAACGAACAATTTATTCTGTGCATCACAGCACAGACTTCATGCTGTATAGGGCGTAACACCAGGCAGCCAATCGAATGTTTCAGCATTAACAGTGTAGACTGTGACACCACAGTTTGCAGAGCACGAAAATAAAAGCTCTCCATCCTTCCCCACAGCGGCAAAGGTGGACGGTGACGTGCCTCCCTCGCCGGCCTCGTCCCACCACAGCAGCACGCAGGCGGCGTCTCTGACGGAGGACAAGCGCACTCCGCAGGGCAGCCAGAACTCCCTCAACACGGTCAGCTCGGGCTCTGGCTCTACCAGCGGCATCGGCAGTGGCGGAGGCGGAGGGGGTGGCGGCAGCAGCAGCACAGTGGTGCCCAACGCTGTCCAGCCGTACGACGTGGAGATCCGCCGCGGCGAGAACGAAGGCTTCGGCTTCGTCATCGTCTCATCCGTGTCCAGACCCGACGCAGGGACCACTTTCGGTGAGATTTCCGATCGGCCTGATCACTCCGGCAGTGGAAAATCACATGCAGCTCAGATGTAGCTGATCAGCCAAGATGAGCTGCAGTTGTGGTAACGAAAGCTCCAGGTGAGATCAACTCCCCTTAGACCGGCATTAGCGCTGCACAGGGCAACACTGAAGGTGGTGCTACAGGGAAGTTCAACGCATTTCTCTTAAGTGTAGAATAAATAACTACAGACAGCAACTACTACAGTAACTACAGACAGCAACTACTACAATAACTACAGACAGCAACAGACAGTGCAGTGGTTAGCGCTGTCGCCTCACAGTGAGAAGGTCCTGGGTTTGATCCCCGGTTCGGCCACAGGGGCCTTTCTGTGCGGAGTTTGCGAGAATTTCCACCTGGTTCTCCACTTTCCTCCCACAGTCCAAAGGCTGCAGTAGGTTGATTGACTCTAAATTGCCCGTACTTGTGAGTGTGTGTACGAATGGTCACTGCCTATGTGTTTCCCTGCGATGGGTGGAGCCTCCTGTCCTGGGTAAACCCCACCTTAGGCCCACAGTCAGCTGGGATTGGCTCCAGCATCCCTCCGACCCGGACACGAAAGAAGCGGTTTAGAAAATGGATGGATCATCCATTGGAGCGATCTTCACATTCGGGTCGAAAGCTAAAGAGAAGAGAAGCTGATGGCTCGCAATTCACAGAAACAACCGTCTGTAGTAGGAAATCCTGAAGGAAAAGCAAAGGTTAAATGCAGTTGGCCTCAACAGTGATCCTTACAACTTACCAAGGGACCAGTTGTCGACCTTCACGCTTCGTGTGTTTCGCTGGTGTGTAATGCATACCAATGTTCGGAATCCCGTTTCCTGGCAACGTGTCGACGCTGCAGCCCCATTCCAGCATGTTTTGCCACTCAGCCCAAACGAGGGGGCGTGTTTAGGTTGGGAAAGTGACATCAGTGCATACCCTTACTAGTTAGCATGCTAAGTAGCGAATAGCAAAGGACAAAATTTGGCATGTGAGCCTATCAGGACAGGAACCTGTGTTGCTTGTTCGCGTTATGGGTCCAGTCCGAAAGTTAAGAGGCTTTGGGCCTCAGTTGTCTTGGCTGATGAACTACACTGCGTTATATAAGGCATGAGATTTGCGCTTCCAGCTATGATCTAAAAAATATTATATCAACATACCAAGCTATGAAGCTCTTATGCTGTAAATGAAAAAACGCTTTTGGGAAGAGGATTGCAGGATTTGGGGTCTTAATGCGCCCTTTTTGTTTCAAGTTCTTTTGTGATATTAAGTTGTGTACACACATGTCCCTCTGTAAGCCTTTCTGCATGTCCTGCGTCCTGCTCTCTCTGCCAGCCACTGCGCTTCCTGTCCTTTTTTATAACAAGGGGAACTCCCTAAGTGAACAACAGTCTACTTATTTCATTACTATGGCACCTGATGGGGGGGTGGCGCCAAGTGAACAGTCAGTTTTCGAAGTTCATGTACTGGAAGCAGGAAAAATGTCAGGTTTTGTGGAGTGTTCCAGGCGTGCAGAAGTTAGTGCCTACCAAAAGTGACCCAGCTGGTGAATCTGTGACCGTCATGGGCACCCACGGCTCGCTTATGCGTATGGGGAGTGCAGGCCAGCCTGTCGGGCTACCGTGGTGTAGAAAGTGACTCAGGGGTCAGAACACACAGTGCACCGCAGTCAGAGCCGTTTCGGCAGCGGGTGGTGTTAATGTTATGGCTGATCGGTGTGAGACGGACAGCATCTGGGGGGGAGGGGTCGCTCTATTGCTTTTTCGCCGCTGTCCGAGTCGGGGCCCTCGATGCCACGCTCTCCGTCGATGCCGCAGTGAGGACACCTGCTCATAAATGGAGCGAACAGACCAATCTCGGTTGGTAAACACTGCTTATTGGAAGCCGGAAGCCTCCAAATCCCGGGCTTTCTCCCTCCCAAGTTGATCTCTGAAAACTGCGCGCTCTCCGTCTCGGCGCGGTTAAGATGTAGGCTTCTTTGTTTGACGTCTGCCAAGATTAAGGCAAGCAGTGTAAGGCCCATGGGAACAGGCCCGATTCAGCAGCCGTTTAAATGAGCGCTTGGGCAAAAAGTCACCAGATGCAGACGATTAGCCAAGGTTTGGTGTCTGAAACATGTCATTTAGCTCAAATAAACCACATAAGCGAGTCTAGTTGACTTCCCTGAAGCTGTTCGAGGAAAATGTGTGATCGTTTAGCTCTGATGCTGAATGGTGAAGTAGACACTAATCAGCCATAACATTAAAACCACCTGCCTAATAGTGAGTGTGTCCCTCAAGCTGCTGGAACACCTCTGACTGTGGTGCACTGTGTGTTCTGACCCCTTTCCGTCAGAGTCAGGGTTCAGTTTTTAAACCACAGTAGCTCTTCTGTGGGATCAGACCCGACAGACTAGTCTTCACTCCCCACATGCACTGGTGCCTGACTCACCACTTCTCCTAATGTGGATCACTTTGGGTAGATACTAACTAGTGCACACCTGGAACACTCCACAGGACCTGCTGTTCTGGAGACGCTCTGACGCAGTCGTCTATAACCTCACAATAAGGCCCTTGTCAAGGTGGCTCAGATCCTTACGCTCGCCTACTTCTCCTGCTTCCAGCACATCAGCTCAGAGAACTGACCGTTCATATGCTGCCTAATATATCCCAACTCCCTGACAGGTGCCATTGTGATGAAACATCTAGTCAATGTCATTCACTTCACCTGTGAGTGGTGTTAATGTTATGGCTGATCAGTGTATATGCAACTGTAATCTAAAAGTCATGCATAACCTATAGAGTGTGTGTATATATGTGTATATACATATATATTTATATATGTATTGCATTGCACTTACTATATATTTTTTCTGTGCCTTTATGGGGCAGTAGTGGTGTAATGGTTAGGACCTTGCCCTTGGGACCAGAAGGTTGCAGGTTCAAGTCCCAGCCCGGGCACCACTGAGGTTTCCTTGAGCAAGGTACCGTCCCGCTACACTGCTTCGCGGGCGCAGTGAAAGTGAAAGTGACTCTTTGTCATTGTGAACACACTCAAGCACCACAACAAAATGTGACCTCTGCATTTAACCCATCACACATGCACACGTGGAGAAGCGGGCAGCTACCAACAGCACCCGGGGAGCAGTGTAGCGGGATGGTACCTTGCTCAAGGGAACCTCAGTAGTGCTCGGGCTGGGACTCGACCTGCGACCTTTAGGTCCCAAAGGCAGCGTCCTAACCACGAGGCCACCACTGCCCATATGTTGCCATTAAGACTACTGAAAACTTTTGTCAGTTAAATAAAGGTTTGTTTGAATTAAATAAAGCTTAATATGAAAAAAAAACAGATTTTAGTTTTCATTGCTTTTTTTATTGAAAACATCCGAACTTTTCTGGATGATGAAATTGTATGTCAGTAGTACAGTTCTTACCTTGACTCAAAGTTGCTGTTTAGATGTTTTCATGATCAAGGGGGCTCCCATTAACTTGGAACAATGGGCTGGGCCTGGCTGTAGCCATTGCTGAATTCTGGTTGCCTTATAGATGAACTTGCTAGCCTGTTCTGTGAGTATGTTCTATGAGGCCATAAGTTAACTAGACTAAGCCTGGACGGCTGCCTATGTTGCCTGTACCTAGAATCTGTTCATGCTAAGCATTCTGATACATTGTAAAATCAGAGTCTCTACATCTGTGTAGTTATTAAAGCCCATCATGAGCCATGTGCTGTATGATAACACACCTTGTAGAAACAATATATCTATTGTTTTTTTAGAGCATTTACTGTACTGTAGTAGAAAAATGAGCTGACAGGTGGTACCATAGAGCGTGGTGATGTGCTCTCGATCTGGAGGACCCAGGCTGAAGTGGAGTGGGTCCCCCAGGGGCCCCTGGTAATATGGCCGCATCACAGAGCGCCTTGCAGAAGAGTGTGAGAGTCCAAGGGCGTGGCCGAGCTCATGCACCAGGACTGTGAACAGATCCGTACCTTCAGAGGCTGTCGACAGACAGAGGTAAGTTCAATTAATTTGGATATTATTAATAGATTCAAACCTGAAAAACAGTGTGTGTGTGTGTGTGTGTGTGTGTGTGTGCATACATGCTTATAACTTACCTGGCTGTCTGAATGCCCACTCCTCCTCAGCATCCAGGTGGACTCCTCCAGCCCTGTCAGGGTCCGAGGGGAAGAAGGCATGGCCAACAGCTCCACCCACTCCGTCAAATGGGTATCCATCACCATGGGAACCATGCAAAAAATCAATCAGGAGATCTGCCCCTTCTGGTCCTCCAACCTAGAAGATTTTAGAAGAGAGGGAGACATTAGGCCCTGACTGGACAGTTTGGATTGAATGATTAAATGCCTAAAATCTGTTGGGACAAAATATGTTTGCCATTTTTTACATAGTTTTAAAAACCCAAGTGCTCTTTGCATTATTTGACATTTTTGTAATTATTAGACCAATAAAATAGTTTCGAGAAATTTTTTTTTTGCTACTTTGGAAATATGACATTTTGTTCCAACAGTGACGCCATGCTAGCTTGTTGAAGCTAACAACTGACCTCATGAAACTCCAGAGGCGTTGGCTCCGCCCACACCCTGAGAGCGTAGAAGACCAATGAGCGAATCATCTCCCGTGACAGTGAGGAAGAGGCGGGGTATGAGTGCAACCTGATCAAGAGTGAGAGAGAATCGTGTGTTTTACATTATTTAATGTACACTTTAAAAAATGTAATTACCCTATTAAAATGTGCATATAATGTCTATATGAATTAAAGTGGGACCAATGAACACAATTTAAATCAAGTAAATCAAGGCACTTTTTTTCAGTGTATAAGACACTATTCATAGACATGTTTTCTTGGCCAAGCCAAATAAATAAATTCTGATATGTTCTAAACAACTGCCATTTGGTTTGCCAAATTAAACCTAATACATTTGTAAGTATAATACAAATAATTTCTGATGCCAATAAAAAGTAATTAGACGAGGATAGCGTACAAAAAAACTAAACTGTCAACTACCAAAACTGTTTCATCAAATCAATCCCACAGTTGTCAAAACCCTAAACACTGTTCATCTGGTTAGGACACATTTTGCAAATCTGAATCTCCCTTTTCCAAAACTCTAAACACATTTAGCAGTGTGGTGCACTTGTACCCAGAATGGTGCACAGAGGCTACAGAAGTTAAACACAACTAACACACTTTTTTAATCATTTACACACTACTACTCAAAACTGAAAACACATGTGTCCAATCAGTGAACCCAGTTAGTAAACAGTATAAAAGCCTAGACAAATGCAAATGGCATGAGTGGATCCAACAATGGAGCAAATCAATAGAAGAGGAAGAGGAGTCCTTGTCAGAGGTGGTGGGCAAGGACTAAGACCAAGGAGAAGATCTGTAATTTCAAATGTGATTCGAGTAACTGTCATAGATCATGTTCTGGTGCATGGCATGGCTATGAGGCTATTACATGGCTATTACATCTTACTGTGTCATTTACAGAACTAACTGTAATTTGTTTTTACTGTGAACAGAGAATCTTTGAGCTTGACTCAATGGTTAGGCCTCATGAATACGTCTTCGTGGATGAAGCTGGATTCAATCTAGCAAAAAGGAGAAGAAGAGGTCGCAACGTCATATGTCAACGTGCCATTATTGAACTGCCTGGCCAGTGTGGTGGAAATGTAACTATCTGTGCTGCCATCAGCAGCTATGGGGTTCTCCACAGTCATGTTACTGCTGGGCCATACAACACCGAACTTCTGCTAGCATTCCTAGATGGTCTACGGGATGCTTTGCTTGAGCAGAGAGATCGTGAGCAGGCAGAGTGTCCCATGTATGTTATCATTTGGGACAATGTGAGCTTTCACTGTGGTCCATGAATATGCGATTGGTTCCACAATAAGCAGCATTTCATGAATGTTTCTTCCACCGTACTCTCCCTTTTTGAACCCTATTGAGGAGTTTTTCTCGGCATGGAGATGGACAGTATATGACCAAAACCCTTACACACAGGAAAATCTACTTCAAGCAATGAATGGAGCATGTGGTGAGATAGGAGTGGAATTATGCCAGGGCTGGATCCAGCATGCTAAAGGATTCTTTCCTCGTTACCTTGCAAGGGAGAACATAGTATGTGATGTGGATGAAGTCCTGTGACCTCACCCAGCACAGAGGTGTGATGCTGAGGCAGAATAAATTACCTGAATATCCTGTTAAAATATCATTTGTTTATATAAAACTTTTTGCTGCAGTTCTTTTTTGTTTATATGTGAGTATAAGAATAAATAAATAAAAAAAATTTATTTTCCCGCTCCACAGTTTTTTGTATTTATTTATGTAGTGTGTAATCGTTGCTAAGTTGTGTCTGCACATTGGCTGGTTTTGTGTGGTTTTTGACAGTAGTGCTTGATTTTGAGTAAAGTTAAAATAGTTTTGGGTCGAATGTTTGGTTTTGCAAGACAAGTCGAAGGTTTTGTGAGTGTAGCTTGAATTTTAGAGTTTATGTTTAGTGTTTTGAGACAAAGAGATGAGATTGTAGGAAATGTGTTTTAGCAATTCAGAAAAACTGTAAATAGCAGAAAGAGACTCTGCATTAAGGAGTTAAAAAGCAGAACCCACAAACCTCCAGTTGATGTTTCGCCGAGTCCAGGACGATACTGCCCTTTTCATCCTTTGGCCATAAGCCTTAGAGTCTGAAGCTGAACGAGGACTGATCTGACTGCCTTCATCATCTGGAAGCGAACAGCGGGGAGTCTGCATCAGTCTCAGTGTCTTCTCATCTGAGAGAGAGAGAAAGAGAGAGAGACAGAGAGAGACACAGAGAGAGAGAGAGAGAGAGAGAGAGAGAGAGAGAGAGAGAGAGAGAGACAGACAGAGAGAGAGAGAGAGAGAGAGAGAGAGAGACAAAGACAGAGACAGAGACAGAGAGAGAGAGGGATCCTGACCACTGACTGAAACCAAAAGTATGACACAAAGTGAATCTAGGTGCAGCACTATGTTTCTACCCAAGGTTCCGGTGTCGTCCAAACCAGCAAACCTCTGCATAGCCTTCACAGCTTCTGTCACAGCTGACCAGGCCTGAAGCTGACCAGTGGAGGAATCCGGTGGGGGCAGGTAGCCATATTTGGTAAGCCAGTCCTGTCAATGAGAAACCAGAGTACTGTTAGTTAGTTAGTTATGTGTTACATAAGCTGCTTTTTGAAGAACGTCTACATGAGTGAACTGTAAAATTACACACAACTTAACATTTACATGTTTCAATTAAAGCTTTATGCTTAAGCTAAAAACTACTTAAGAATGTTTATTTTTAAGTATGTAAAATAATTATTTATATATTTTGTCACTGAACAAAGTAAAGTAACAAAGTAACTTTTTCAGGAGAAGAAAAAAATATCCTTAGGTTTCATTGTAAGTTAATGTAGATTTCTTTTCTAAGACATTTTGGATTGTTTATATTAGTCTGTAGGTCATGAAATTGTAACACGGTATCAATAACTACAGATATTTTCAAATTACACAAATGGAAAACTACAAAAATGGAGATTTTTTAAACAAGGTTTAATTTTGACACTGACGATA
This sequence comes from Arnoldichthys spilopterus, assembly GCA_037974385.1. NCBI lineage: Eukaryota > Metazoa > Chordata > Actinopteri > Characiformes > Lepidarchidae > Arnoldichthys > Arnoldichthys spilopterus. The sequence continues at coordinate 2,379 of JBBPDA010018663.1, read as the reverse complement.
TGTAAGGTAAGACAAGTTAATTTATGACAATCATTATCATACATTCAGTGTGCTTTACAGAGAGAAAATAAGCATACTGTATAAAGCATAAATGTAAGCAATAAAAAAGCAATAAAATCAGTATAAAATCAATAAGCTTTACAATCACCATTTAACTGGTGATAAGGCAAATCCGATCTCCATGGGGAATTGGTTCCCGCAAAGTGCAGTAAAATGAGTAAACAACATTTCACCCTGTTTAGTTTCAGATCTGGGAACCATTGGCTGAGTCTAATTAACAGTGAAAAGTTTTCTCAGATTTTACACTAAAATGTGTAGTTCATGTTTATTACAGAAGCAGGACTGTAAAACAGATTAAACCATTATGATTCTTTCACGCCACAGGAGCTTCTGTTTGCAGGCTTTGGTACTGCAACAAAGGGAACAGTGTGGCTCTGAATCTTACCACTAGTCTGGCACCCTCATCCTCAGTGGGTGTGGACACAGGAGGGCCTGTAGAGGTCACAGGACTTGTGGGAAGGTCTTGGGGTGCAGACTCAGCCCCCTCCAGTCCACCCAGGCTGAGTATCACCATGATCCATGACAGGACCTTCATACTGAGAACTACTTCCACAGCATCTATTAGGAATAATCCAATTACATGTGCACGGTTCTGTGATCATTAGCAAGTGCCCATCCTTCCTCAGCCGGGCGATGACTTCACAGCTTTCATCTTTACTGGACAGCAGCACAGAATCTGCAAAAGTGAAGATACATTTATATTTAATATGTTTTAATATATCAGACAATGTCAAATCTACACAAAGCAAAAACTTTCAAAATTTGCTAATAAAGCATTTTTTTGCATTAAAGAACTGAATACAGTATGTTACAGTATGTAAACAGTGCTAAAGTTCATTCTTATTGAAACTTGGGGAAAAAATAAAATATAAGAAGAATGCAGGATATGCAGAATATGTTTGGAAACATGCTCCCCACTCTCATCGGTGAGTCTTGCATGCCCATGACCCCATTGTTGCTTCACCGCTTGTCCTCCCTTGAAAGAACTTGGTTGTCACGTTTGGTAGGTACTAACCAGTGCTTGCTCTGACTCAGTCGTCTAGCCCTCACAATAAGGCCCTTGTCTGAGTAGCTCAGATCATTACACTTGCTCATTTTTCAAGCTTCCAACACATCGACATCAGGTTAAAATGAAGTGAAAGTGACTCTTTGTCATTGTGAACACACAACAAAATGTGACCTCTGCATTTAACCCATCACACGTGCAGCAGCAGGCAGCTACCAACAGCGCCCGGGGAGCAGTGTAGGGGGACGGTACCTTTCTCAAGAGTACCTCAGTGGTGCCCGGGCCGGGAGTCGAACCTGCGACCTTCAGGTCTCCAAGGCAGCGTCCTAACCACTAGGCCACCACTGCCTCAAGAATGGATTGTTCACTTGCTGCCTAATATAACCCACCTCTTGACAGGTGCCATTGTAGCAGGATAATGAAATGATCAATGCTATCCAATTCATCAGTCAGTGGTTTTAATGTTGTGGCTGATCCTTGAATATCAGACACATACATTTGAACTGTACTGCTTATCCCTGGAATACATGCTTATGAGCTGACACACAAACATGCACACCCACACACACACACGCTCACACACACACACACACACAAACAATCAACTTGTCAAGTCAATAGGGTTCTCAGACAAATCCCTTTAATGGTTCCAGTAAGTTTGCTTGTACAGATGAATGGTGGTTGGGGGGTGGGGTGGTGGTGGGGGGAATGGAGGCGGGGGCGGCCGGTATTAAAGAGAAAAGTAATATTTGCATAATTGAAAAGATGAGGAGAGGAGATGAAAGGGTGAGGGAGGGAGACAAAGGGGTTTCATTTAGGAGGGAAAGTGTAGTGTGTGGTACGGGGCAGTGTGGCAGCTTGTAGGGTGTAAGAATTTAATTAAATTAGTAGGTGTCATTTCATTAAGGGAGAGAGGGGGATGAAAGAGAGGGGAGATGAAAAAAGAAGAGGAAAAAGGCGGGAGGGGGTGACAGTTATGGAATAATGGAATTAGAGTAAAAGAGCATCTAATCTTGGGGCCAGCAGGAGAGGACAAATGTGAGAAGGACGAGTTGGTGGAGGGTTCAAGTTAAAGGGAAAGGCAGAAAAGAACACGTGCATGGTGGATGGTACATAAAATATGTGTGAGAGACGGAAAAGGGGGCGGCTAATGTAGAAAGTACTGTAATAATGTACATTATTTTCATATAAAAATATGTATCGTTATTCCATCCATCCATTTTCCAACCGCTTCCAGGTCACGGGGAAGCTGGAGCCAATCCCAGCTGACTGTGGGCCTAAGGCAGGGTTCACCCAGGACAGGAGGCCAACCC
>JBBPDA010018614.1:2397-15997 GCA_037974385.1 Arnoldichthys spilopterus | reverse complement strand
TTAGTTTAGCTTAGTTTAATTTAGTTGTATTGTTGCTCTTGTGTTCTGTCCTGTTTGCACTTGTGCTCCGTTCTGTTCTACTTTTGTGTTGCACAATGATCCTGGAGGAATGTTGTTTCATTTTTACTATGTACTGTGTAAATGGTAGAAATGACAATAAAAACCTACTACTACCACCAACTACTACTACTACCAACTACTACTACTACTACTACTACAAGACAAAAAATATTCTTTGGGTTTAAATGAGAAGTGTGGAGGGAAAACAAATTCCATAACAACCTTTTTTTTTTATCCGTGAAACATGTGGGTGGTAATATTTCTTTTTTGCTGCATCTGGGGCAGGATCACTTGCACACAAGTCTTTCTACCAAAAATGGCTTAAGAAGAATAAAGGCTGACTCTAACCCAACATAAATGTCTGACCACCAGGAAAAAAAAACAAAGTCCCATGGTTGAAGCTGTTATGTACAGAGGAATGGGCCAAAATTCTTCCAAACAGTACTGTCTGTATCTGTATCTGTCATTGTGAACACACCCCTTCACATAAAGTGCACCACAACGTAAGGTAACCTTTACATTTAACCTATCCAGCATGTGGAACAGTGAGCAGCTATCAACAACACCTAGAGAACATTGAAGCACTGCTCTGTGGGCAATGGTGGCCTAATGGTTAGGCCGCTGCCTTTGGGAACTAAAGGTTGCAGGTTCGAGTCCCAGCCCAGGCACTACTGAGGTACCTTTAAGGAAGGAACCATCCCGCTACACTGCCCCTGGGCACGGTTGATAACTGCCCTCTGCTTTACATGTGATCGGTTAAATGTGGAGGTCACATTTCATTGTGGTGCTTGAGTGTGTTCACAATAACAAATAGTCACTTCACCTCAGACATTGCTTAAGTGTACCTCGGTGGTGCCTGGGCAAGGACTTGAGCCTGCTACCACTGCCCCTATTGAGGCACAAGTGGGTCACACCAAAATACAGAAAGCAGCAGTTTACATAATTTTTTTTTACCAAAGAAATATAATATTGGATCACTCAATAAATAAATTGCCAGGTATAATATTGGTTTTCTTTGCATTTCTTTAATTTGGCTCTCTGTATCTACTTTAGGGACTTGAGTGAAAATCTTTATTAAGTCATATCTATGCAGAAATATAGAAACTTTTTAAGAACAAATGTTTATTCAGCACATAGGTGCACTTTGCAGTTTACAGTTACAGACTGTAAGCCAACTGTTTCCGTGCATCATATTTTTGCCCCTTTTACCTCCTGGTCATAAATAATGACCCCCACAGTACCACCCAGGTAATACCTGCTCACTAGTGGTCTTGTGAATAAAGTGGGTACAAAGGGTTAACAAATGATGCAGATAAACAGATGAATTAGTCTGTAATTAATGTACACCTATATGGTGTGAGGAGCTGGTAAAAAATCAACTAAATGTATAGATATAAGGTAGGTGTATGTATTAAAGTGGCTAGTTGGTGTACTTTTTGCTGTGCAGAGTGGTTGGCTTTACCTTTGATTTCATCTGAGCATGTGATTTACAAGGTCGAAACAGTTCGCGCTGAAAGTCATAATTTGGCTCGACTTCACTCTCTTCTGACTAGAAGAAAGAGAGAAAGACTTGGCATTTAATTGAATGCTTTGGTTTTTCCCCCTTTAAAAAAAATCATGTCACAAGACCATTTAACAACACAGGATCTTTACAGGTTCTCCAGCATCCTACAACCCTTATACTGCACTCTCCTCTTCAGTGAACAACTTAAATGTATTTTGTAGATATAAACAAAGATTTGAATTGCATTTCATTAAAGATGTTTAACCTGCAATGTAAAAATAACTGGTCCTGTGCATCAATTATCTATTTTACTTCAAAACCCATAACAGTTTTGGCTAGTCTAATTATGCTAATATAAATTTCGCTGCATCTACATCCTAATAGTATTGACCTATCAAGGCACTCCTTACCTCTGGAGAAGTCAGAGGATTGACCTTTCCTTTATGTTTTTGTTTTCTTATAACTACGTCCTCTTCACTGTCACTGTTTACTGGTGCTTGAAGAAAAAAAAAACACCACCACACAAAGTCACAGGAACAAACAGCTACAAAACCACATTTTCATATTTGAATTGCATTTCATTAAAGATGTTTAACCTGCAATGTAAAAATAACTGGTCCTGTGCATCAATTATCTATTTTACTTCAAAACCGCTTAAAGACTTTTGATGTTGTCAAACCTTTTGATGTTGTCACTGTAATAACTGAATAAAATTTACTTCCACCAGATCAGGTCAACACTACTGTCATTTAATCTCCATGTGAACAGGAAATAAAAACTTATTAGGGTTTTTGGTGCACGGCCACTGCACAGTGCATGAGTTTAGTGAGTGATGATTTACTAACGATGAGTAACTGCATGTGTGTTCTGCACAGAGTGAATCAAGCATAGCAGCGGTATTGAAGTTGTTAAATACCTCGGTTGGGGAGAATAGTTCACCAACCAAAACTATTCTACCAGCAACTATTCTTGGGGCCAAAAACCTCTCATTATCATGAACTAAAGAATGACTAACAAAATATAAAGCAACAGATATTCATCAATAGTGTATGCCTTAAAAGTGGACGGAAACATTAGATGTATCTAATAAAATGTATAGTAAGTGTACACAGTGTTTGTAAGACTCCAGGAGCAGTGCTGTGCGACCAATTATGCGCAGCACAAATAATGTACCACTACTGTGTCAGTGGCACTACCGTGCAGAGAATAAAAGATCACCCAAATAATACCTGTTCACTGGTGGATTTTTGGGAGTCTTGATTATTTATGTACAGGGTAACGGGAGCTAACATATCACACAGGGAAACAGTCTGTAATTAGAAGGTACATAGTGCACCTGTATGTTAAGAAGACCTGATGAAATAAGTGTAAATACAATGTAGATGTACCCAATGAAATTACCTGTTGGTGTATATACATCATTTTAATTGTACATTTTTAAATAATTTGTCATGAATTTAATAATTTTTCTAAACTTACCTAAACTTGCAGCAACAGTCTTCCTGGTCTGAAGCAGAGACTGTTTGAATGATCTGTTGCCTGTTCCACATGGCTGTGTGTGAGGACTCACGACTTTAGGGAAGATTTCTACATCTGGGCATTTTGGAGAGGCAAATTCAAGGACACGGGACGAATCTTTTGGCTTTATTGGCAAATTTTTGTTCTCAGTAATTATGGGTGACAAGTTAGTCTTGCTGTCTTTCGAGCATGCTCTGGGAGTTGAAGTCTGCGCAAGAATAAAGTTGTTAGTAGGTTCATTGGATTGGATCAGGGTGAGTGAGATAAATTTCTGTTTTTGTTCAGTCATTGGAATTGCAGCTATATCAGGATTTTGTTCTGTGGTTTCCTCCTGGTCAGAGTCCAAATAAAACCCAAGGTCAAAATTCACTGAAAAAATGTCCTGAGAATAATCAAAAGCCTTAGAACACGGCTGAGGTGCCAATTTCTGTTCTAACAACATAGGGCTGGACATGTTTAAACTTGATTCAGGAGTATCAAAACTCTTTAAAGCATGTTGTCTATCAGGTGTAGTCTGATTTTCATTCTGAAAATCTTGATTGTGCTTAGGGGTTCTTGGGGCTTTGTTTTGAGTCTCAAATTCCGGTAATGATATTTGAAGGAAAGCCTCATCATCCCCAAATAGGTCAGAACTCTCATCTAAGTTGGTAAACGCCATATGCCTTTTAGATTCTAACAGTAGATCAGTCCTCTTATCTGATTTTCTGTGATCCAGACCATCAAAAAGCACATCCCGGCTTAGGCTGTTGGGTTTATTGGCTGGACAAAAAGGAAACATGTTACCAGGCAATGGTGCAGGTTCAAGTCGAGTTTCAGGAGCATTAATTGACTCCGGACGTGTTCTTGCTGTAATGAAGCTCACAGAGTCACCAGAAACTGAATTCTGATTTCCTTCAAGTCTAAAACCAACCTGGAATTGATTAACTTCTTCCCTTGGACCACAGATCTCCTTGGGTTCATCAAGGAGAACAGAATCATTGTTTTTTAAGCAAATCATTCCAAACATCTCTGGTGGAGGTCCATAGAGGAAATGTTTGACATTTGATAGAATAATTTTCAATGTTGCTGAATATCGATTCAGAGGATGCAGTTTTGGGCAGACATTCCATTTTGGTAGATAGAATATTTCCTCTGGAATTAGGCATTCTGGCTGCAGATTACATGGAGGATCAGTAATTTGGCCCTCAGAATCTTCAGAGCAATTATGTAGCAGCGCCTCTTGTCCTGACGGTTTTATATGCAAGTTCTCAGTTGCATCAGTTAACATGACATTGGTAACATTCATATCATTCACAGCGTTGTCATAGCTGCACTTAGATGCATTGAGACCTTCATTGTTTTGATTGATATCAAAGTCACAGTTGGAGGACACTTTGTCTTTTATTAAAGTCCAGTAAGAAGACAATGCAGTGTCTCTTTTGCTTTCCTTTTCATGTGCCACTTGTCTCTTTTTTAGGTTAGCTGATTTGATAGAGGGAGTGATGTCCTTATCAAATTCAGGTTTAAATCTTTTATGTTGATGAGATTTTTCACTTGTGAGTGTTGGTACTCTGCGGTCATCCTTGCAACTTAGATCTTGCTTATGTAGATATGAAGTTAGGGCAGACTCATATCTGCATTCACCCTGAGGACAATCAGAAAAAACATTAAGGTCCCATTTTCCGGTGCAACAAACATGGATGGAGAATAACATACTAATCATATTCATTCGCCCCTTGGTCTAACCCAAAATATTTATCCTTAAGAGAGCAATAGCTCTGAGTTTCATATTACAGATTGTAAACGATAGCAAGAACACAGTTCAGACAAAACTGCACCATTTATGAGGAATTTAAAGGATAAAATATTTAAAGCACCACTCAGTTTCAGTGCATAATAAGGTCAGACACATTTTAAAAACACTGGCTCTTTGTGGTAATATTATTTTCTCTATACTTTGTAAATAAGAATAGTAATTGAGAACAAACACAGAAACAGCGGCAAGCAGTGGAAACACTGACAAAAATCTTTCAATGTTGCGTTTGTAGCATGGAATTATTGAAAAGGCAGATGTAAGCAAATCAAAACAGCTCTTATTTTAGAAAACAAACACTGATCTCAGCCTTGACATTCATTCACAACTAGGTCACTTAGGCCTGGCCTACTTACAGCTTCCTACATTTACATAACTGTTCTGAGAAGGGTTATGTAAGCCTGGGAAGAGCCAGTTTGCCCTAGATGTACAGAAAGTTTTCATATGGATATGAAAGGTTTCATTGGAGTGGCAGTAGTGAATCTCTGTCCCAGCCTTAAAAAAATTGATGTTTATGAGACTTTAAAAGAGAAACTCATTGGATTTGTTCCATGGTCAGTTTGTCCTACTAAGGGCAGCATATTTTTACAGTGGTAAACTGTAATCTACAGTGGTAAGCTTAAATGGTAAACTGCCAAATGTAAAAAAACAAACAAAAACAAAACATGTAAATGTAAAAAAAAATATTATGTACATTTTCCAGCTTTACTTTCACCCCTTTCTGTCTGGGGTGAAGTCTGGAGACTGGAGGCTGGAGACTGCTGAATTTTTTTCTAATGTTGTGGCTCATTATCTTTGTGTTTTTTCTTGTCTTTTCCTCCCCATCTGCTTTTGTTCAAACAGGGGTTTGTAGGTCATCAGCAGAAGTTGGGGCTCCTGTGGAAATTGTTTACATTAACCTTCAAGGCTTAAATAAAAGTGAAACTGACTATTTGTCATTGTGAACACATGTAAGCACCACAACAAAATGTGACCTCTGCATTTAACCAATCACATGTGTACGCGTGGAGCAGCGGGCTATCAACAGTGCCCAGGGAGCAGTGTAGCAGGATGGTACCTTGCTGAAGGGTACCTCAGTAGCACTTGTGCCAGAACTTGAACCTGCGACCTTCAGGTCCCAAGGGCAATGTCCTAACCAGTAGGCTACCACTGCCCGCTGCTGAGCAATGGAAGTAAATAAAGAGGGTAAATATGTAAATAAAAATGTAAATACAAACAGAATGCAATGACTTAATCTCATAAGGAAACATTTTATTCACAACAAAGAATAGAAAACATGTCAAACATTGAAAATGAGGCATATTACTATTACATGAAAAACATTAGCTCATTTTGAATTTGATAGCAGCAACGTTTAAAAGTTGGGACACATTTCTTTGTAATGGTTGAGTGTGTTCATTATGACAAACTTTCATCATCATCATCACAACTGTGTTAAAAAGAAAATCACTGAAATGATGTCGGCAGGGCTTAAATACAGTGGAAATTGTTAATTTCATTGTCATGGCAAACAAGGACTTGGCAATTAATTGCAATTCATCTGATCACTCTTCATAACATTCTGGAGTATATGCATATTGCCATCATAAAATCTGAGGCAGCAAACTGTGTAAGAATTAATATTTGTATCATTCTTGAAATTGTAAAACAATTTCAGAATAATGTTTTTAAACTTAAAATTGCAAAGACTATCTAATCATCTACAGTACATATAATCAGAAGATTCAAAGTGGAAAATTGTTCTGTGGTCAGACAAATCAAAACATGCATGCCGCTTTGTCCACACTAAAGTGGAGAGGGACCATCTAGCTGGTTATCAGCGCTCAAATCAAAAGCCTGAAAACAATTGCCACATCATGAAATGAAAAATACAACAAGGAAGACCCAGGAGTGCTGAGCAGCTAGAATCCAATATTAGACAACAATGGGACATTATTTTTCTCCCAGAAGTCCAGCTACTGGTCTCCTCAGTTCCTAGATGTTTATGAACTGTTGTTAAAAGAAAAGAGGATGATGCACAGTGATAAACATGGCCCTGTCCCAACTTTTTTGAGATGTCGCTGCCATAAAATTCAACATTAAATTGTTTTCTTAAAAGTGAGCATTTACTCAGTTTAAATATTTTACATGGTTTTTGTGTTCTACTGTAAATAAAATAAGTGTTTATGAGATTTGCAAATTAGTGCATTCAGATTTTATTTACACTTTACAGAGTCCCAACTTTTTTGGAATTGGGGTTGCATTTTATTTTCTGTGGTCCATGTAAAATTTATTCATTTGTTTATTCCATTATTATTCTATATTGTGTCAGATTTTAAAAAAGCTCATTAAAAACATATTTTAACAGTTTACTACATAGCCAATTAAGATTACAACGTAAACTGTCTAGTTCTCTCTGGTACAGGCTTCGCTCTCTCAAAGGCTTCGCACTGGATATTCCTGACGCTTGCATCACTCAGTTGATAAAAACGTTTGAACTCCCTGACCAATATGGAGTGAGGCTGGCCCTATAAAACATCATTTTGCTCCCCTTTTTCTCTCAGTGATCACGACTGCAGGACTGAGCTCACACTGTGTCTTTCCTCTGTGGATCTTGAGCAAGATAAAGCTGTGATCTACTTGGCATGGTATTATGGACTAGTCAGATCAGCACGAGCTGTGCTCTGACACATTTGCTATTTTCCATGGTCAAGGATAACATGCAGCTGAGACAATTACAATAGACAACCTGTCCACCTCCATGTCCAGTTTTTTTTTCCACCAAGTTCTCTAAAAAGAATCTTATATTTTAATATCTCACCTCCTCTCCCAGTTTCATCCTGTCAATGAGGTCCATGATGGCAATGAAATAGTTGCAGCGCCTTGAATGCTCCACTTTATGTGAGTAAAGAGGCTGATTCTGCCAGTGTCGCCATTCCCAAAGAGACAGATCTCTCATTAGGCCCTGCACATCACACACACACACACACACGAATGCCTGACACAAATAACTTCCATTGTTTTGCCACTTAACATTTTTGGAATGCCAAAAAATTAATGTTCATAGACACTAGCACTCATTTACTTAAACCTCAAACATAATAATTTAATCACTGAAATATATAGATAGAAAGGCAAAAATGCATCTCTCAAACATCTGCAGTAATTCAAGCATATCTAGGAAAATCGTAATCAAATCTGGCAAAATCGTAATGCTTTGTCCAAGGAATTATTTACTAATAATACAGTGCAAGTTTACATGCAGTTGTGGGTCTGCACTAAGTGACCAGGAAAATGACTGCCTGAGAATGGGCTGGGGTTCATTGTCATGCAACTTCATGGTGGAGGCCCACAAAGCCTGTTCAGTAGGGCTGAGAAAACCATCTTCTTTTACACATTCCTCATCATCTCCACCTGTAGAAACAGCACAAAAGCATAGTAGTAGAAATGTGTAATGTCACAGAAACAATACACTGACCTATTAAAACCCACAAAAGTTTAGTCCTGCCCATTCATTTGGAAGTTTTAAGGGGTGTTATAGCCTGGATTGCTGTTTGAAGGCAATTCAAAAACACACATCCAGACACAATACGAAATGGAACAGAACTCATTTACTGGTGTTGATGGCTCTGAAATACTCACTGGAGTAACAGGCAATGCTGTAGAGCTCTCTGTATTAACAGTGAAGCTCAGACATTGTGCCATTGCTGTAATGAGGGCCAGGGGAAATACTTGCTCTACACTAAGGGCACAAACCCTTAAGGCCAAATTTCCCACCCCTGACAACTGGCTGGGAACAGAATCGGGTGCAGGCAGGGGACAAAGCAAGGGACAATGTAGTCCACAAAAAAACTAAGAGTGGGAGTGAAAAGGGGCTTTTACAGTGCCAGGGTCCCATTCTGCTAGTTAAAGTGAGAGAAAGTGGTCAAGTACAAGACAAAAGTGGGTGGGTTGGGGCTCAGGGGTGCTGGACTATGTTTCAGCAGCAGCCCATGAACTATTGTTGCATCCTTTCCAGGCACAGAATTAATACTACGGACAGGTGAAGTAAGGAGCACAGATTGTTTTGTTGCAATGCCACCTATCAATGGTAGTATATATTACGAAGCAGTTTTTTAAAAAATAGATATATCTATACTTATTAAAACTAAGTGTTTTAAAAAAACACAAAACTTGTTTCCTGCAGTATTGCTGGTATTCATAAGAAATGTAATTTCTTGCTTTCTCTTTCTTTCGAGCTTCCGTACCGCACAAACTAATTTTGCTGTAGTTAAAAAATGTGCTATGCTGCTATGTGACATCAGTTGTAAAAAACACTATAGAAATAAACTTGACTTGACATAAGTCTATAGTCATGTACAAACTATTGCTACCTGATAACTGACTGAATGTCTCCCAGATAGTAATGTTCCACTTTGTTTTATTATAGCACTTGTCACCTGTATATATTGTAGTAGTTGCTGTCTATAGTTATTGTAACTGTTTGTAGCACTTACTGCCCATATTTTACAAGTGTTGGACTTCTTTGTAGTACTCACTTCAGTGTTGCCCTGTGCAGCTCTAATACTTGATTGTTTCCTGTGTCTTGTGTAGAAAAACTTTTTGATTCTGTATTATGCTTAGATTCTGTATTATGCTTATATTGGGAAAATATACTTAGCCATGCAGGTTTCTAGACATATGGGTGGCGAAAGAACATCAGAGAGATGGACTCTGGAGCCGGCGGCATGAGGTACAAGAGATCTTTGTTTAACTGGGGCAGGTTTCAGATGTGTTGTATACAGCAAGAAAGCCTTTTTGTATACTAGGAAGGGGGGGGGGCACAGAAGAGCCCCTCCCCAGAGTGGGAGAGGGCTCTGGGTTTTTTCATATGGGGGCAGGCTGAATGCAACTGATATGCCTAGAGTATGCAAATAAGTTAACCAGTCAGCTTAAAAGTTAGAAGGGAGGGGCCGGTTGGCGTCATTCCTGCAGAGAGTCACTGGCGTTAGATTGAAGCCTACTTCAATAAAACGTCTACTCTTCAGCACTCAGAGCCTGAGTCTTCTATTCGACAACACTTGGAAGCCACTATGGATGAAAGCATCAGCCAAATGAATAAATGTAAATGTAATGTAAATGCTGTCTCTTGCTCATCTGTCCCCCAGACCAGTTTGACCCCCATGCACCAACTTTGCCATCTTGTGTTGACAAACCCAAATGCAATTCAATGATGTGCGTGGGGAACAAATACTAGCATATCTGGTCTGATCTCACAGAACAGCTAGTGCAGCACTTTGCAATTGCTGAAGTTGGCAAATGAACACATTCCATTTCAGCTTGCTGCATATGGGGCTGTGTAGCCACAGGCCAAAGTCAAAGTGCCTATGCTGACCCCTGGTCACTACTGAATGGACACATGAGCATCAGAAATGAACCATGGAGCAATGAAAGAAGGTGGCTTAGTTAGACTAATCACTTTTCCTTTACATCATGTGTAAAGCCGGGGGAGTGTGTTGACTACCTGAAGAAGACCTTCAATTCAGTTATATTTATATAGTGCTTTTTACAACAGATGTTTATAAAGGCAGCAGTCGTAGGTTTCCACCACTATACATGTGACAATAACAGGTGAATATTAAATGAAAGAATTACAGTTGCAAACAAAATTTGCAGTTCTTAGAGTAATACTGAAACTCTTACCTTGAACAGCAGTGGTGAGCAGAGATAATCTGTGGAGTGTTTGGCATCCCTTGATGGAGCGCCAACTATTGTCTCTGGGTTTGAAGTTGCCACAGGTAATGTGCATTTTGTGCAGGGTGGGAATGACCCCAACTGGTAACATCCTGGGGCTGTGAGGGAACAGGTGGAAACTGTGCTTGTTCCCAATGATGAATTTATTCACATTACGTCTGTTACTTTGGCTCTGGTTATAGGTCTGCAGAGAAGATGAGGTTATTGTAGAGTTAATCTAATCAAATGTTCATAAAAAAAATAGGCTATGAAAATCAACACAAAGATGAATAAATAATTAAAATGCCATTATGCATGTCCACGAAATACAGGGCAGGTAGCCAGACGTATATTTTTGATATACACTTACAAGACACAAGGTACAACTGTTCAATTGATTAACACAAATATCTAATCAGCCAATCACATGGCAGCAACTTAATGCATTTAGACGTCTAGAAGTGGTGAAAAAAAGTTGCTGAAGTTCAAACCGAGCATCAGAATGGGGATGAAAAGGGCATTCAATTGACTTTGAACATGACATGGTTGTTGGCGCCAGAAGGGACAGTATTTCAGGATAGTTCAGATCTACTGAGAATTTCACTCACTCATCTCTAGGGTTTACAAAGACATACATAGTGAGCAGCATTTGTGTAGTTATGTCAGAGGTCAAAGGAGAATGAACAGACTGGTTTAAGATAATAGAAAAAAGCAACAGCAGCTAAATTAACCACTTGTTACAACCATGGTATGCAGAATAGCTGGAAAATGCACCATGTCACAAATCTCACATCATCTCAAACTGGTTTCTTGAACATGACAACATGACATGGCTTCCACAGTCACCAGATCTTAATCCAATAGAGCACCTTTGGAATGTGGAGGAACGGGAGGTTTGCATCATAGATGTGCAACTGACAAATGTGCAGCAACTGTGTGATGGTATGTCAATAAGGACCAAAACCTCTGACAAAACAAGTAATGTAATTAAAGTAGCACTGAATGCAATTATCTATCCCCCCTTTTAATTAATTCAATGATATTTAAGGAATATACCAAAATAAGTACCACTTACCCGCTCTTCTCGCCCTTCAGCCAGAATGACCACTATACGTCCCTCTCTTTGTCGTCCAGTACGCCCCATGCGCTGAACAAGACGTATGGGGCTCTTCTGAGCATCAAAGCAGACAATCAGGTCTACTTCACCAATGTCAAGACCCTCCTCACCGACACAGGTTGAAACCAGTATGTTAAAGCCACCATCTCTGAATCTCCGAACCACCTACAGAAACAAATATAACAATTTAAATAAAAATCATAAGACATTTGCTGCCATATAAAATTACAAATCAGAAAAAGTTGGAAAGGTATGGAAAACACAAATAAAAAATAAAAAGTAGTGATTTCTATATTTACTTTGACTTGTATTTCAATGCAGACAATATAAACACAAAATATGTCATGTTTTATCTGCTAAACTTCATTTAATTTGTAAATATACATCCTTTCCGGTCATTCAGACCTGCAACACATTCCAAAAAAAGTTGGGACAAGAGCAATTTAGAGCTAGTAATGAGGTACATTGATTAAATAATGATGTGATTTGAAACAGGTGATGTCAACAGGTGATTGCAATTATGATTTGGTACAAAAGCAGCATCCAAGAAAGATCTAGTCCTTTAGGAGCAAAGATGGACGAGGGAAAATTTTTGAAATGTTTAAAAACAATGTTCCTCAAAGAAATATAGGAAGAGATATTGATATTTCACCTTCAACAGTGCATAACAATTAAAATATTCAGGGAATCTGGAGGAATTTCAGTGCGTAAAGGACAAGGGTGCAAGCCTAAGCTAAACAACTGTGATCTCCGATCCCTCAGGTGGAGGCTCAGCAGGAGAACATGATAAATAAGAATGGATATAAAATAAAAGTAAAAATAAAATTAAGAAATTAAATATATATATATATAAGAAGAATATTTACAAATATATAAAGGAACTGTAGGAGGGGCACATTGTGTAAAGTGCGATGTACAAAAGTGAAAAGTGAAAAAGTGATCAGTACGAACAGCAATATTGCACATTGGATGGAGGCAAGAAAATTGACAGTGTGACAGTGTGGGGTGGCAGATTATGACTTCAGGAGCCTGATGGCCCGGTGGTAAAAACTGTCCTTTAGCCGTGTGGTGCGAGCAGTCATGCTCCTGTCGGCCAGACTGCGTGCTGGGTGGCTGTGGTCTTTTAGGACTGGCTCAGGACTACTTTGACAAACCTTTGTCAAATACCAAAATACGTAGTTACATCCACAAATGCCAGTTAAAACTGTACTGTACCAAAAGGAAGCCCTATGTTAATAGTGTCCAGAAGCGCCGTCGGCTTCTCTTGGCCCAGAGGCATCTGGGATGGACCATCACACAGTGGAAACATGTATTCTGGTCAGATGAATCAGTATTTCAAGTATTTTTTGGGAGAAATGGATGGCGTGTGCTCCGTTAAATAATGTAAAAACATACAATGTGTATACTGATCCACCATTTAAACATTTTTTAACATTAAAACCAACTGTCTAATATTTTG
The DNA here is from genome assembly GCA_037974385.1 of Arnoldichthys spilopterus. Classification (NCBI taxonomy): domain Eukaryota; kingdom Metazoa; phylum Chordata; class Actinopteri; order Characiformes; family Lepidarchidae; genus Arnoldichthys; species Arnoldichthys spilopterus. Next base: position 2,856 of record JBBPDA010018614.1, on the reverse strand, counting down.
CAGGTTCCCCTCATACTAACAAAACAGATCTGACCCATTGAGGCATGGACTCCACAAGACAGTCTGCAGTTATGCAGCCCCATATGTAGCAAGCTGCAATGCACTGGGTGTTCAGGCAACCTTCTATTATCACCTGCATTAACAATTTAGCTTTTTTTCAGCACCCATAACTCTCTGCTAACCACTACATACAGAAAACACACCACAAGACCCGTCATTTTGGAGATGTTGTTTAACCATCACAATTTTCCCCTTGTCAAAGTCAGATAGATTCAAATACTTGCCCTGCTTTCAACACCTCAACTTCAAGAACTGACTGTTCAGCTGCTACTTAATGTGACTGTGAGTAAAGTGTTATTCCCCATCTAAAGACAAGCAGAGGCTTTTCATTTATCCTTGACTAAAGTATCCAAGGTATTCAAATTACCACCATGGCTACCAGTCAGCTAGTTCAGTGCA
>JBBPDA010018595.1:0-15998 GCA_037974385.1 Arnoldichthys spilopterus | reverse complement strand
TAAGGGAACAGGTAAGACCCCCTGCAGTAGAGGGGGGGCTACCGCCACCCAGCGGCCGGCACCGGTCTCCATCCCCCAAGTACTAACTGGCCCAACCTAATCCAGGTGCGGCTAGTTAGCCCCCTCATCACCTGGCAATATAGGCAGGGCCAGGACGCGGGGGGAGCACGGAGGATACTTGTTGTGTGCTGTCCAAAAGGCAACGATTGTAGGAACAAGTATTGAACGCGCAGCACCAGGTTGCATTCCATCTGCGATCTATTCTAGGATACGGTATTGAACTTTGAAGAACTGAGCTGAGCCTAGCTCCAGCGAGGGCAGTTGCTACTGAGCGCCCCTCATAGCTTTCTCCTCACAGAACAAAGAACAAAGAGGGAGAGGAAAAAAATATGTAATGGAAAACAAAGGTTTTAGGCTGAGATTTAAAAGTGGGATAAGACATACAAAAAGATTGCAGAAGACAGTTCCAGAGTTACAAGCAGATGTACTGAAAGAACAGCCGCACATAGTGAAAAGAAAAATATGAGAGACTGACAGGAGATTAGTGCAAGATGACCTCAAAGAACAAGAGGGGGAGTAAAGCACAAAAAGATCACAGAGGTAGAGAGGAGCAAGTTTGTGTAGGGCTTTGAAAATAAGTTTTTTTTATTTATTACAGGACTGCATTTGGTAGGTAGTGGATTTGGAAGAGGATGGGAGTGATGTGGAATGAGTGATTACTATGAATGGGAATTTTGGTAGTGGAGTGGAGGGACCTGAAAGGGAGAACAATGAAGAGGGAGCTCAACAACCTAAATTACTGAAGAATTGCCAAGAGAGGAAAGACAGGAAATAAGAACTGAGTGATTTAAAGTGTCAAATGCTGCACTTAAGTCTAGTAGTAAAAGAATGAAAGGGCTATCACTATCAGACTTTATGCAAAGATCATTAATAACCTGTACTTAAGCAGTGTCAGTGCTGTGACATGGGCAGAAACCAGATTGGAAAGGCTCAAATAACAAATTTTTAGAAAGATAAGTTAAAAGTTAAGATGCCACAACTCTTTTCATGACCCTCACAAGAAAAGAAAGATTAGAGAGGAGTCTGTAACTTGAGAGTGAAGTGAAGTTTTTTTAAGAACAGGAGTAATGACATCAGTTTTTAAAGCAGGAGGAACATGACCAGATGAAAGAGAAGAGGTAATTATGGTAGTAAATGCAGGTACAATGGCATGGTAACAAGCTTTGAGAAGTGTAGTAGAGGCAGGGTATAGCTAACAACCAGAAGTTGCATTTTTAGATGAGTTTAGTGACGAGAGAGGGGTTAAAAAATGTTGTATCATAGATTGTTCCAAAAAGATACACACAAACGGAGCAGGAGAAAATATTGAGGAAATGAGAAAAACAAAAACAAAACAAACACCAGTGAGATAAGGCAGCAAACATGCACAGCGTACTTCCAACTGGAAACAAGAAAAAGCACAATCAGTTGTGCTGTGCTAGTGCGTTTAATTGTCCTGTCAACACCATGAAGTAAAACTTAATGTTTGTTTAGAATGCAATGGCATGTTGCCAGACAAAAGTCCAGACGGAACCTCAGGCAGAAATTTGCTGACAGAAATACGATTTATGCTTTATAAACTCCAATAAATACATAAGTAGGCACTCAGCAAAATCTGTCTTTACCACAAGAACTGACAGTGCAGGATACTCAGCATGGAGTCCATTATGATCAAAATATGTTTAGACTTTAATCCAACATCAAGCTGGTGCAGCATTTAGATAGGGGGCTACATTAATCTAAAATAATATCTAAAAAAGACAGCAAGGAATAGTGGACAAAATTCTTTAAGGCAAAAATACATCTTTTGCAATCACTATAAATCTTACTTGTACTAAAAAATTGAGGCCTCTCCAAAATGCCTGTTTCAGAACTGATAAAACTTAATCTTTACCAGTTAGCTGCAGGCTGCAGAGATAATGCTGATACAGCTAGAAGGTAAAAATTCACATTCATAAAGCCAAAGTGCTAATGTGTCATTAGGGCCAAATCATCTTTGATAAAGGTTTGGCTTTAATTATTTGTACATAAGACTAAAATACTGCAGATATCAGTTTTACAGAAGCCAATGACTTCCAGTTTATGTGGAAAGGATGTAAAAGCAAAGCACTTTGATCTGTTTTTTTTTTTTTTAAAGGGGCCACAGAGAGGGCAAAAACATCAAATGATGTGCAATTTGGTTGATCTTTACAATTTGTCCACATTTGCTATGTGAAGAGTGAGTTAATTCATACTTTTGGATTTACATATTATTCTTTAAATCTTTAACCCTAACTGTTAATTTATGGCTGCCATAACAGTGAAGAATTATGATTTATTGCATTATACTGTGTAGCCAGTCACAATTATTCAGCTTTGGCTTTTTTTTGCATATAATAAAATTATTTTTATAATGAAATTAACTTGAAAATTATGTGATTTCCAAAGAATGAGCACAGTTTTCAACTGTCATCACTGACATCCAGTGAGTGCAACAGCAGGTGCAAGTTGCAGTCAACAAGTGTATATATTTTATAAAACTGACAAGCCACTTTATTACGTATCTTCATTTAATGTTCATTTTATCTGCTCTACCTACCATATAGATGCACTTTGTAGTTAAGAGTAAAACAATGTAGTCCATCTGTTTTTCTGCATCAATTGTTATCCTCTCTTTATCCTGTTCATCAATGGTCAGTATTCATAATGTAAAGTGTTGGTCATGACCATGGCTCTTTCAATCAGTGCAGTGTCTTTGAAAATGAAATATTTGTCACAAGTGTCTATTCATGGAATTTGGCATTTAAGGATCTGACAAATGCGTTTGATACTGCAAACAAGTACATCTGAATTATTTTAAAATTTTAAAAAGTCAGTCTTAACACATACCCGTTTTCTGTTCAACATCAGGAGGATCGTCTCCTTTCTCACCACCAATGCTGCTTGTCCAGTCTCTGATTATCTCAAAGCTGGACTACTGCAACCACTTCAACTCATCCAGAACGGAGCTCGAAGACTCATCTACAACATCCCGAAATTCTCTCACACTCTCTTCTTCCGAACCTGCACTGGCTCCCTGTGGCCGCTCACATCAGGTTCAAAACACTGACAGTTGGTTTCAAAGCCAAGAATGGAGCTGCACCTCCTTATCTATTAGCTACGATCAAGCAACGCGTCACTTCCCGTCATCTCCAAGCATCAACCACTGCTTGCCTTGAGCCTCCAACACTCAAAAGAGTAAGTTCTGCATCAAGACTCTTTTCAGTCCTGGCTCCCCAGTGGTGTAATAAACTTCCTCTTGTCATCAGAACTACTGAGTCTCTTGTGGCCTTCAAATGATGACTCAAAACGCACCACTTCAAGAAGTATCTAGGAAACGATCTAGCCTTATATTTATTCCACATTTATTGCTAGTAGAATGTCAGTCTTAGTAGAATGACAGCTGTTGATGGGTTTAGCCCTACAGATAGAAGAACAGACAAAGCACTGTTGTTTGTCGCTCTGGATAAGAGCATCTGCTAAATGCTGTAAATGTAAATGTAATTTTAAATATAAATGACCTCTGTGCAATATGCAGCATATTTATAACACAGAGCTCAATATGAAACGAATGGTGCAGTTTCTGACATGAATTGTACTCAGAAAGTTGTTTATCTGTCATAGCTTAACTGTTTCACACACACTGTTTGGATATAGATTGGCTGCTAGAAAACTTGTTTTCAAGATATCAAGCTGCAATAGTTTATTAGCTGTCATAGCGGCCACTAGAGACCCACATGCCCCTTAAATTGGCAGTCTCAAGTGGACTCCAATTACGTAGTTTTATATCAAGTTTGGTGGATATCAGATAAAGCATTCATGAGTTTTAGCTATTTGGCTCTATGCCAAGTGGTTCATTGCCTTATGGTAGCCATATTCATTACATTTCTCAAAATGTTTTTCATCACTTTTAAACAAGAACCTATTGTTGCTGATTCACACCAAATTTGGTACACTTGGTCAGAGTTCTATTCTGAACTGTCAACAGGTTTTTAATAATTATTAAGGTTCATGGTCCACTGAACTGATTGACACCAATTATGTGAAGATTGGGCAAAAAAATCACAGACATATTATGCTAATTAGCAAAAAATATACGTGAATGGAGCTTCATGGTCCAATTGACATATTGGTACATGTTGACCAAAGGAATTATCCAGAAATAACTGCATGTCTGGCACCTTTTTGGTTTAGGAGACACAAGGCCAAATGCATTGGCCTTTGCTATAGCGCCACCTTGAGGTCATTCTGGTCCATATCTTGCACCTGAGTAGCAGGAGGGACTACTACCTATAGACCAAGTATCATGTTTCTACAACTTACGGTTTGGTCTGGGTGATTAGTTTTAGGGCAGAATCAGAAAAAAATCCTAACAATAACAATATGTTATGCATGTTAAGCATGTGCGTGCTTGGACCCTAATGATTCATTAAATCATTAAAATTCACCTATTTTTCTGTTTCTGTCCTATTTAAGTTTTAGACATTAACTGTCTAAACTGTCTTGCTGTCTTCAGGGCCACACCCCAGAGTGAAATGAGAATCAGAATGGAGGTTACTGGGCTCCTTGTTTGTAATGATGTAATTGTTAGTTCTTCCACGTTCTCTGTCGCCAGTAATAGTTTAAATTTTGTTTGCAAGAAGTGTCAGTTCACTGATGGAGAAGGTTCTTTTGAGATTCTTTCCCTTACTGTAAACAATTTAGATGCAAACAAAACTTCCTTCCTATTAATCACTATATACAGGCCACCAGGTCCTTACACAATGTTCCTGCATGAATTCTGTGATAGTTTTAGCTAACATAGCCATTTATTGTGACAGAATAATAATTGTTGGAGATTTTTACATTCACTTTGAAAAAGAACAGGATCCACTGAAACTAGCATTCACAGCAATCCTTGATTCCTTAGGTTTTACCCAAAATGAAACAATTTTCATGCATTGCTTTAACCACACACTTGATCTAATTCTGACCTTAGGTATTAATATATAACATAACTGTTCTTCCCCAGACCACAGAAATTTCTGATCACTACCTTATTACATATGAGCTTCATCTCAATAATAATATATTTACATGTCCGCATTTCCACCTCAGGCGTACAATAACATCATCCACAGCTCTTAGCTTTGTTGAAAACCTCCCACACTTAACAATTGCACAAAGGCCTCCATCTGGTTCAAATGATCCAAATGATCTGTATAATTTAATTAACTGCTTAAAAAACACTCTTTGCTCAACACTCGATAATGTGGCCCCTTTAAAGCGTGTATAGAATCAGGCAAAAAAAAGCTTGTTCCATGGTTTAGCGATGAAACGCACACATTGAAGCATAATGTAATAAAGCTAGAGCGTAACTGGCAACAGATCAAACTAAAATCATTCCATGAGGCCTGGAAAGAGAATCTCAGAGAATACAACAACACACTTATACTAGTACACACAGTCTACCTCTCTTCTCTTATTGAATCCAACAAAATAATCTCAAACTGCTATTTAATACAATACTGGCAATAATAAACTCTTCCCTCAGCCTTGGGTATATACCAAAATCATTTAAACTCGTTACCATTAAACCATTGATCAAAAAACCCAATCTTGACCCATGTATTCTATATTATAGACCAATCTCCAATCTACTTTTTATTTCCAAAGTACTAGAAAAAGTGATTGCCCAGCAGCTGTGCTCATGCCTGCACAAAAATCACATTTATGAAAGCTTTCAATCTGGATTTCGACCATATAACAGTACTGAAACAGCCCTAGTTAAAATAAAAAACAATCTTCTACTGTCCGCTGACATAGGCAATATATCTTTATTGGATCTGCTTGACTTCAGTGCTGCATTTGACACCATAGACCACTCTATTTTATTAAATAGACAAGAGAACATGGTTGGGTTCACCAGCCCTTTGCTGGTTTAAATCATATCTGACTGACCGTTTCCAATTTGTGAGTGTGAATCGTGAACCATCAGCTCATACAAAAGTAAAGTATGAAGTCCCACAATGTTCAGTCCTAGGACTTATTATTTACATTATACATGCTCCCACTGGGAGCAGTTATACACAAACATAGGATTAGCTTTCACTGCTACACAGATGACACACAGTTATATGTATCATCCCTTCCAGATGACAAACCTAAACTGAGCAAGATAGAGGACTATGTGCATGATATAAAACTCTGGATGTCACACAATTTTTCTTCTTTTAGGACCAAAAGTTGCTAGAAATAAACTGACAGGCCTAATGCTAAATCTCACCGATTCTCCAGTCACTCCCACCTTGACTGTAAAAAACCTTGTGTTACAATAGACTCAGATCTGTCTTTCGACTTAGATATAAGTACTGTAGTTACTCTAACAGCCTTTCTTCATCTGCAAAATATCACAAAGCTAAGAAACACCTTGTGTTGCAGAAACACCACGCATTCATATCCTCAAGGCTAGATTACTGCAATGCCGTGCTATCAGGATGTTCCACTACAACCCTAAACATACTACAACTGGTCCAAAATGCAGCAGCAAGGGTTCTAACTAGAACTAGAAAATTTGATTATATCAGCCCAATACTGTCTAAATTACATTAGCTTCCAGTTAAACTCTGTATTGATTTTAAAATACTACTATTAACATATAAAGCCATACATGGCCTTGCTGCTGAGTACCTTACTGAACTTTTCTCTCATTACGTACCTTCATGTCCTCTTTGATGCACTCATGTTTATTTTATACCCTTACACTGACATCAAACAAGGCTAACTATTTAACTATTAACAATATCTCTACAGCACATTGACCTGTTTCTGTAAATCCCTGTACTGTTTGAAGATTAGTGTAAACAGCTGGTGTTACTTTGTTTACATATTTTTGTTTATTGGTCTTTTTTTGGATCTTGTTATAAACTTGTTTGGGAGTCAAAATAACTAATATTCTAATATTTATTAATTTAGGAAGGGAAGAATGATTTAATATTCAGATGAGGTAAACCTTCATAAACCAAGTCTTCCATCTTGCAAGTGTTTATTTTACTGCCATCCGGTGTCAGCCAGAGGAGGAAGGGTTCCCCTACTGAGTCTTGGTTCCTCCCAAGGTTTCTTCCTCTAGCTCAAGGAGTTTTTCCTGGCCTCCATTACCTTAGATTGCTCGGACCCGGATTTTGTAAAGCAGCTTTGTGACAACAGCCATTGTAAAAAGCACTATATAAATAAAATTGAATTTAATTGAATTAATTATGAAATCATTAATATTACCATGGGATATATAAATTATTAATATTACCATGGGATTAGTGAAACCATCATAAATAAAATGTAGATAATTAACCTCATCTGAATATTAAATCATTCTTCCCTTCCTAAATTAATAAATATTAGAATATTAGTTATTTTGACTCCCAAACAAGTTTATAACAAGATCCAAAAAAAGACCAATAAACAAAAATATGTAAACAAAGTAACACCAGCTGTTTACACTAATCTTCAAACAGTACAGGGATTTACAGAAACAGGTCAATGTGCTGTAGAGATATTGTTAATAAATTCACTGGCTGATATTGAACAAAAATCTCAGCTCGAACTTCCTGGAACTATCAGAAGTTTACTTGAATCACGTGATGATATAGCATTCTGAACTTCGATTGATGCAGATCAATCAAGCGCTCAGGCTCTGGATTGATATCTGAGCAAAAAGTGTCTCCCACGCGGTGCCTGAATTGTTCAATTGCTTCTAATGTCTGTACACGCAGATGCTAAAATTCACTTCTCCCATGTGTTTCTTTCTTGCTCACAAGGCTCTTTTATTGCTCTCAGTTGGTGAATTTGTGTGCAAGGACTCATACTGTGTGAGTGGGTAATTAATATCTGTGTGTGTGTAATAAAAAAGTTAATTCGTGAGCAGTTTTTTTTTTGAATGTGCGACTTTTAACCCAAATCTAATGCCATAGAAAATGTTCATTCATGAGATTCTGCTGGTGTGGGTTAATGCCGAATTACTCATTTTCAATGATGCTCACAAAATGTACTTGCATGCTAACAGTGCCTACTTGTGAAAGAGTTGGGAAAAAGATTTGACAGGCTGTAACGTATATGCCCCTTGTGTTTCACGTGTCTATGTTTTGGTTGTCTAGCCACGTGTATTTTTCCTCATGTTGTGTGTAGCCATGCCTTAGTCCCGCCTCACACTTGTTTTCGGTTTTGCATCACGTCCCCTGTCAGGTGTTTCGTGTTTCAAGCTCAATTTATATACCCCTGTGTTTGGTTCACTCGGTGTGGGTTATTGTATTGTCTTTCTGCTTCGTTTCATGTCTTTAACATTTGCCTCGTTTCTAGTGTATACCCGCTCCAGTGTCTTTAGTCTTTATTGTTGAAAGTAAGTCTAGTTCGTTTTCTTTAACTCCTCGTTTTTGTTTTTATAGTCAGTGTTTTTGTTAGTGTTCATGTGTTTATTCAAAATAAAAAATATAAATTAATTTCCCTGTGCACTTGCTTCCAACAACCCCTCGACCTGGATCCAACCTTGGGATCCTGACACAGGCTTAATTTGGTAGGCCCTAAGATTTGAAAGATTTCATAGGCCCAACTTTTTAATGGTCTCACTTTTATTTGAATAAGTACTCTACAGCCTCATTTAGATTAGGCTCAGTTGAGCTTAAAATTTGGACCATGATTAGGATTAGGACCAGGGTGAGGGTTAGGTTTGTGTTTTGGGTTGAAGTTAAGGTTAGGGTTAAGGTCAGGGTCAGGGATAAATTTAGTGTTAAGAATATTAAGATAAATTTAGGTGAATCTAGAATGACACAAATACATTCTGTCATTAAAATTACTGAAATTAATAACATGAAATAAACAGGGAAACTTCAAATTGAACTAAAAAATGATTAAGTCTGAGTAATACCATAACAGGTAAAACCATAAATAATTAAAATATTTAACATGCCCCTTACTGTTTTCCTACTCTAACTGGACCTAGCCTGGGGTCTGTGATAGTGGCACAGGAAGGCAGGGGGCCTCCTTCCTCTTACTCCCTGGCAGTTGCACCAGTGGCAGGATGCAGGTAGAGGCATGCCTAGCTCGCACTCGCTCCTCAAGTTAGGGTTCTCTACGTTAGTAGCAGGCGCAGCAACTCTATACTTCCATGTATATGAGTTCCATGGCCAGGGGGAGACGGACTCCCAAAAAGGCAGTTGCAGCTATGGAGGTGCGCATCTGGTTTGAGTGGGATTCCACATGCAGCTGGGTTCGGCTTGTGAGGCCCTGCACCTGCTTCTAGAGGTCCATTCCTTTTTACTTTAATCCCAGAAGCCTTCCCTTATCGCCCTCTTTTCAGCTTAGGGCCTCCTAACTCATCTAGTTTGGGAAGGTGTTGTCCCTTAGCTCCCCCTTGTGTATGGATACTTTTCTGAAACCCCATGCTGTTGATAATTGCCATAATCTAACTTTGAGAAAGACACCAATAGCCACTACTTCAGACTTGATGGAAATATTTTCTGAAGGCTGCAGGCTGCCTCTACTCTGATCTGAGCAGATCACTTAGCTGTGTGTTAATGTGGCTGTGTGCTGCTAGCTCACACTCCAGAGGCCCTATAGTCATTTATCTAAGCTGCTGTTACAATGTAAAGATAAATGGAAATGACAGGACAGGAAACAGAAAATGCCATTTGTATAGCCGACTGCAGACATCAGGCCAAAATGTTATGTGGTACAAGAATTAATTGATTAAAGACCAAACTAAAGAAATGCCCCAAGAATCCTGATACAATTGTACAACCCTAAATCAGAAAAAGTTAGGGATGATATGGAAAACGCAAATAAAAAATGAAAGTAGTGATTTCTAAATGTACTTTGACTTGTATTTCATTGCAGACTATATGAACACAAAATATGTCATGTTTTGTGTGGTCAACTTCATTTCATTTGTAAATATACATCCTTTCCTGTCATTCAGACCTGCAACACATTCCAAAAAAAGTTGGGACAGCAGCAATTTAGGGCTAGTAATGATGTAAATTGGTTAAATAATGATGGGATTTGAAACAGGTGATGTCAACAGGTGATTGTAATTAGGATTTGGTACAAAAGCAGCATCCAAGAAAGGTCTAGTCCTTTAGGAGCAAAGATAAGCCGAGGATCGCCAGTTTGCCAACAAATACATGAGAAAATTGTCACGTTTCCGGGTTAGGCAGGAAGCAAGTGCAGCGACGAGCAAAACAAACAGGGTTTATTAAATGAAAACAACAAACACTAAGTACATAAACAGGGTTAAACACACAAAGGAGCACTCGTCTACAGGATGCCATGAAGACATACAAAGACCAGCGATTAAACCAAACACAGGGGTAAAAATAGTGCATGAAACACAAAACAGCTGACAGGGCAATGTGATTACACACAAGACACAGCTGTAAGGCGGGGCTAAGGCGTGGTACACAAAACGAAAATGAGGAAGGGAACCGAAACACAACATGGACGAGACACGGAGGGCGTGACAAATTATTAAAAATGTTTAAAAACATGTTCCTCAATGAAACATAGGAAGATTTGGATATTACACCTCCAACAAAGCATAAAATAATTTAAAGATTCAAGGAATCTGGAGGACTTTCAGTGCATAAAGGACAAGGGCGATCCCTCAGGCGGCACTGCACCAAGAAGAGTGTGCGGGCACTTGACTGGCCTGCCTGCAGTCCCGACCTGTCTCCAATAGAGAATGTGTGTAACGGGGCTTTTAGAAGAGCCCAATCGCGGGAGAGCAGAAGGGGGCACCGCCTCCCCCATCACGTCAGCGAGGAGGAGAGGGGTGCTTTGCGAGACTAGACAAGTTGATTGGCCCTGGCTGAATACAGGTGGAATATTGTGTCGGTGGAAAACAGGTGGGTTTACACCGTCTTCCGCCGGTGCAATATGTAAACAGACCATGGTGGAAGCTAACATATGTAGCGGTTAGCTTAGTTTTCATTATGGTAAACACGGGCTAAGCTATGGAGCCTGGAGGCAATGCCGGTAAAGGAAAAGGTAACTGGGTTTAAGAGTAAGGAAAGGAACCCCTGGAAGCAGGTGTCAGCCAACTAGCCGCCCCGGCCGTATGCGGGGACCCGCTCGAGCCACGGATCTCCCCCGCCCTCGGCCATTAGGGAGTCCGTCTCGTGCCAGCTCAGGAGTTGCTCCTGGCATATGGTCGGCACACCAGCCACCAGAGAGGAGGGAAAGAGTGTCTAGAAGCAGACGTAGGCTCTAACACGTGGTACCCCGGCCATATGCGGGAGCTTGCACGAGCCAGTCATGGATCTCCCCCACCCTCGGCCATCAGGGAAGTTGTCTCACGCTGGCTAGCGGTGCCCCAGGCATTAGGTCCGGGCATGTGTGCTGTTTTCTAGAGGCCTCAACTCGAGGGGGAGTGCAGCCAATCCGTGCCATTACTGGCCTATTCGCGGCCGGTGTGCTCCTCAGAGGGCCAGGGAAAGAGGCCCTCTGCCAACCTATAATAATGCAACCTGGAATAAAAGTTTCCCCAGCAGACGGCCACTTGAGCTTTGCTCAGACCTCTCTGCTGGGGCAAACAGGAAAAGGGGGAGGAATGGGAGACCCTGAGTTAAAACCCAGAACCTTTACCAAATTACCAGCACGAGTCCGGTGTGGCTAAAACAAGCAGCCACACCTGCCAACAGGGACAAGGACTCCGCACCGCCCGGTCAGACAACCAGTGCTATAAGGGCTTTGGCATTTTGAAGCGCAAAATGCGACAACTAAAACCCCATACTGTTACACCTAAAACACTTCATCACTTGGTGTTTTCAGTCCCTAAATGTCTTTTAAATGTGGTAAATGCTTTACTGTTCCAACTTTTTTTGGAATGTGTTGCAGGTCTGTGTGACGTCTAGTCCTCGTGTGTTCCATGTGTTTGTGTTTGTGTTGGCTTTGTTTTCGTATAGCCACGCCCCTGCCAGCTGTCTCGTTTGTAATCCCAGGTGATGGAAATTTATGTTAATTATTTATACCCCTTGTTTGGTGATGTCTGGGTCGGTCGTCTGTTGTGTTTGTTTGTTTGTTTTTTCTTTAAATAAATATTTATTCAAAGCTAGAAGCTGCGCTTACTTCCACTATCACCCCAGATCGTTACAGTCTGAATGACAGGAAATGATGTATATTTACAAATGAAATTAAACTGACCAGACAAAACATGAAATATTTTGTGTTCATTGTCTGCAATCAAATACATTTCCAGGTCACGGTGAAGCTGGAGCCAATCCCAGCTGACTGCAGGCCTAAAGCAGGGTTCACCCAGGACAGGAGGCCAACCCATCGCAGGGCAACACATAGACATACAAGCACTCATACACACCTATGGACAATTTAGAGTATCCAATCAACATATTGCAAGCCTTTAGACAGTGGGAGGAAACCAGAGCACCCGGAGGAAACCCCCATGCGAACATGGGAAGAGCTTGCAAACTCCATACAGAAAGGCACCCGTGGCCGACCCAGGGATTGAACCCAGGACCTTCTCGCTATGAGGCAACAGCCCTAACCACTGCACCGTGCCGCCAGTATCTAACATATCTAACATTTTTCTAACATATAAACACCCCTAGCAAAAAAGAAAGGGCTTTAATTGCACAACAGAATCAGTCTTGCACAACTGCAACTCCATCATCAACCAGTGCTGATGACTCTGGCTGTAGTACATTATACCATTTACATCAGAATCATATTTGTTTGTGTCTCTCTAGTACTACATACAATATATAAGCAATACTATATATTTTTAACAGACAGTACTATAAAATCCTCATATTCATAATCCTCATGAATTGTAAACATCAATTGGAATAAAGAACTAAAACTCTCGCAGGTAATAAAGTAGCTTGCATTTACTGAATAATACCTCATTAAAATTAAGGCTGCAAAACTAACTTAGCACTGTGACTCAGAATACCTGTACCTGTCAGTGGATTCTCTGGTAAAAGTAATTAGTTTTGAGTAACTGAAATAAACAAAAAAAAAACAAGAGAAGTAAAAAGGGTGCAGTAGTAAGGCTCACCATCTTAGATCTCTTTGCAGGAAATGCTATAGAGCGTGTCAACAGATTTCTGGCCATTACTTTCACTGATGACCTCAAGTGGACAGAGCACAAAGTAGTTGCCGTCAAGCAGACTCACCAATGCCTTAATTCTCTTCTCATCTGAGAAATGGTCAAAGGACCAGCATAAAAAAGTATGGACAAAGTGAACCCCAAAATTCCCTCAGAGTGCAGGTATGCATCCTTGTGTGTTCACTACCAGTGTGTTCATGGTTAAATACAACTCACTGTTCACTGTATGTGTGCCACTACAGTCTGTCCCATCATCTTATTTGCACATGTCACGTTTCTGTCACAATTATGAGTACTGTAGTCGTGTATTTATTTCTTCTTCACTGCATGGTCATTTTGCTACCAAATGTGTTTTACTTTATTAATTATACAAGCATACATTAAGTATGCTTGTTAACTCCACATGTTTTTTTCATTTTAGTATTTTACCATGACACCAACACTTTGCTGATTTCCTACTGCCATGAATAGAAAATACACATTTAATTTGTGTTTTAATTCACATATATATTTTACAGTTTGTATTTACTGTGTTGTTGAACTTTATGTTGCTCATCTGTTGTAATTATCATAATGTTTGCAGTTGATGACAATACATCTTTAAACTTTAAAGGGGTGGGGTCCACTACTAAATTATTAACTACATAAACTAAAATTATCTAAAAAAAACCCTTACATTTCATAGAATTTTTATACATTTTCATCTTCCTCACAATTAGGGCCTTTATCTAAGTTGCTCAGATCCTTACGTTGCCCATTTTACCTGCTTTTAACATGTAGCAAAAAAGACTAAAGACCTTTTTTTAGAGTATGTTTCATGATTCTCATATTTGTAAAGAAGTTGGTAAAGTGAGGAAAAGTGAAACAAATGTTTATATAGAGACATCAGGTGCAACCTGAATGATATTCTGCAATATTAATATGCTAATATTATTATGTTAAAATGAATATTATTTCAACCTTTATAAATTTGTATTTTTAATGTTTTTTGTTCATACTAATGCTTATTCAAATTTACTAGATAAATAAAAGAAAAAAGTCAAACCTCAAATTTGAAGTGGATTCATTTACTGAAAGTATAAGCAAAAGTGTATGGACATTTACTTCTTCTCAAAGTCAATGGTAGTTTGTAAACAAAGATCATATGGAGAGCAGTCTACGAAAATAAGCTTTTTTCCTTTTTCCTTATTTAAATGGATCATAGAAATGAGAGAATGCTTTTTTCAGCAATTCAGCAGAAACAATATTGCCAGTCACATTCTACATGTATTTCTTAAATTTGTACTATATACCACAGAACACGTTTATAATGAAAGCTTCTTTACATAGATATCACTCTAATACTGTAAATATTTGGCATTACTACCTGATGATGAATATTGTTTTCTGTTTTATTTTTAATTGTTTGTCTATAGAGTTTTGTTCCAGAAGTTCTAGAACTTTCTCATATCTGTTCTATGGAAACAACGGCATTTTTTTTCTCATTACATGTGTCCTGCATAATACAATTTCACTGCAAATAAGATTCCACAAACTCAGACTCTTCTTCTCAGGTATCTGCTGAACACAAAGCTTTTAACACTGTCTTAATTTATGTAAAATATAACACTTATCTGGCATTATCATAGTTTCAGTACAAGTACACCTGCCTACTTAAAGAGTTTATTGTCACGATTGTGGGTCTTTGGCAGCAAGCGCAGGCAGGACTTGTTGAGAATGGGATTTATTTAAACAAGACAGGAGATTAAGTTAAGGTACAAACCCCAGCTAACATAGGTACACAGGTACAGACAACAGCCACATACAACAGTAGATCGATGAAGACCATGGAGAACACACAAGACACAGCTGTGAGGTGGGGCTAGGGCATGGAAAACAACACGAGCACATGGCAGGAAAGGGGGACATGTGACACAGACGTCACAAACGTTACACCGCCCTCCTCCTAGGAGCACTGTCTCGGTGCGACTGCAGACCGCAAGGACTGGGCGCTGATCCAGGAGGACAGCGACATGGAACACATGACAAGACTGAAACACCTGACTAAGACACAAGAACCCTAAACATGAAGCATAGAGAAGGACCTAGACAACAGGAGCCATTTGGACATATACATGGGAAACAAGATGTGGAACATGGACAGGGGTGGAGGCCACAAAGTCCATGGCTAAAGGATTGTCCATGGAGAAAGGGACAGGTGCTTTTGACAGCTGAGTCAAAAATGGCCCGGGTTGGCGAAACAAGGTCCTGGATTGGCAAAACAAGGGCCCGGACTGCTGAAGTCTTGTCCTGGGTCCACAGGGCGCAGAGACAGAGGTGGCATTGCCCTAGACCCAGAGGTGGCAGGACCTTCTGGGGTCGCACTCAATCCAGAGGCGGCTGGACCCTCCGGGGTCGCACTCAACCCGGAGGCGGCTGGACCCTCCAGCGTCGCCCTCGACCCAGAGGCGGCTGGAACCTCCGGCGTCGCCCTCGACCCGGAGGTGGCAGGACCCTCCAGAGGCCTCCGTCATCTCGTGCTTCCCCTGCGGTGATGTTCCCAAGGGAGCCTCCCGTGAGCTTGGGAGCACAGCGGCAGGCTTGTCCAGGGGTGGAGCTGCTAAAGCTGGCTTGCTCCGAGGTAGAACTGCCTCACCAGTGGACGGAGCTGAGCCTTTGGCAATCGGGGCCATGTGTTCCCTGTAGGAGAGGATACACTCTGGGTAGGAGACCCAGAGCCCCTTACCCCCCTCTAGAAATTTCCCCCCTGTGGAGGGGTCGCCTCTGCAAAGCCGTTAACACTTGGAAGGCCGGGATGGCCGGGATTGACCAGTCTCTCATCGTTGACACCCCTAGTCGTATTGCCCACCCA
>JBBPDA010018559.1:0-15999 GCA_037974385.1 Arnoldichthys spilopterus | reverse complement strand
GCCCGGGCCGGGACTCGAACCTGCGACCTTCAGGTCTCAAAGGCAGTGTCCTAACCACTAGGCCTCCACTGCCCACATTTGAGTGTTTTCGATCAGAGAAATCACTGGAAACGCTGAAACGTTCATTAAGAAGTCGCATTATTGTTTTTACCCCCAAATGTATTTTTAAAAATGATGAAATAACTTCCCGGTTCGTCACGTTTTTCATCTCCGATTTTTCCGTGCGCTCAAGAAAACAGCGGCGTGATCGGGTGTCCTGTCCTGGGAGGCGCGTGCAGCGCCGGTTTACGGTGTTCTAACAGATTCGGCGCGGCACCGCATCTAATAAACGCGATGTTCTCTGAGCGCGCCGGCACCGTGAGGTCATCCGAAAGACACGCGCTTCATCATCGTACATTTCCCCGCTAATGTTTTTGTGGCGCGGAGGCCGACCCGGCGAAGGATAATTCATCCTCAGAGGGAGGGCTAATCTCATTGTCCGGGTAATCAAAGGCCGTAGAGGTCAACGTCCATTAGCAGACGCACTCTGAAGCTCCCATGCTCACATTCACCGCGCTGCGTTTCATCAGAGAAATGGCGTTCGCCACGATTACTCCACTCATAAGGAGCACCAAAGCCGTGTCTGCCGTTAGCTAACGGCACTGCTGTTCTTTTCCAGCGTCCGCCGGTGGAGCTTCCTGTCTTTAACGAACATACTGACCTTGCGAGGCTCAACACACATGAATATTTATGGTGCGCTTGTAGATTCGCGCTCTTGTCATCTTAAAACCAGAGCCAGCTACTTGGGAAAACACACACACACACACACTCGCATCAACTACCAACGCGGTTCCTAGCAGAATCAGCTCCTGATCAAAACATCTTTAGATGCAAAAATAGTTTTTTTGTCATTGTGAACACACTCAATCACACAAAGCGCACCCCAACGAACTGTGACCTCTGGATTTAACCCATCACACAAGCACCAAGGGAGTAGTGTAGTGGGACGGTACCATGCTCAAGGGCACCTCAGTGGTGGCCAGGCCGGGACTTGAACCTACGACCTTCTGTCCACGAGGGCAAGGTCCTAACCACTAGGCCTCCACTGTCCACCAGTAGCTCGATCATGCAGCATTTGGCAGATGCTCTTATCCATAGTAAGGTCCTTACTGCTATAGTCTCCAAGGAAAACGTGTCCCTCACAACCGCAGAAGAGCTGAAGTGAAAGTGGCTATTTGTCATTGTGAACACACTCAAGCGCGACGAAACGTGACCCCTGCATTTAACCCATCACACTTTCACACTTGGAGCAGCGGTCAGCTCCCACCAGCTCCCGGGGGGGGGGGGGTGTGGCGGGACGGTACCTTGCTCAAGAGTACCATAGTGGTGCCCGGGCCGGGACTCGAACCTGCAACCTTCAGGTCACAAGGGCAATGGTCCTACCCATTACGCCTCCACTGCACAAGAGCTGCTAGTCAACCAAGGTCCTACAGGGCAAATGTTCATCCTTACACAGAAAAGACATTTTGCGAAGAGGAAAAGCAGCAGGAACAGCCATGGCCGAAGTGCCTTTGAGCAGGGCACCCAAGCCCCAACTGTTCACTGTGGACGTCCACCATTCTGGGTGTGTGCTCACTGCTTCAGACGTGTAAAATTTCGAGAATAATTTAATTAATAGTTTAACAGATGTTTATATCACATTACGTACATATAAAAGTACGTAGTACACGTAAAAAGTACGTAGCAGTGGCAGTGGAGGCCTAGTGGTTAGGACATTGCCCTTGGGACCTGAAGGTCGCAGGTTCAAGTCCCGGTCCAGGCACTACTGAGGTTCCCTTGAGCAAGGTACCGTCCCACTACACTGCTCCACGTCTTGGAAGTCGCTTTGGATAAAAGCGTCAGCAAAATAAGTAAATGTAAATGTAAATAAAAGGCCTTGGGCTTTGGCGCCACCTCTGGTGGGAATGAAAACTGCCCTAGATATACTGAATCTCGCAGTAAAACCCACTGTTTTGAAGGAAGAAAATGCTGATATTCGTTGATAACCAATTTTTCCAAAAGTGCTCATCATCCCAGCTGTATTGCAGAGCAGTCTGTCCATATGCAACCTATTAGCCAAGATCCATCATCGGTCCTGAACCCTATAAAACCATTCGAACGTCGTTTTCTAACTCCTCTGTAATTCTGCGCCATCATTCATCCAAATACAATTTTCCTAATACATTTCCCCTCAATGGCGAACAATTTGCAGCGCTAAGAGCAAATGTAATCCACAGGCCCACTTGCTTTCATGCCAAGCTGCACTCCAAGTGAGAAATGCTGCTTTTATCACAGAGGATCGTTACGGCGTCTGCTCTATAGACTCCTGCTGGGCCTAAAAGCCACCGCACACGTTCACGATCGTGGGAACCATCTTCACACACAAGCCCGCACCCACACTTTCCCGCAAATACAGTGAGAGACTGCACAAACACGAAACAGCCCGGCGTCCTTGTCGGATGGCGTTTAAAAACCAGCGTTTTGCGAGTCGCTGTGTTCCGCAGGAGCCGCGACGATGCGTCACCACATGTCGAGAGTGGCGCGGAGTTGATTATCGGCGGGGGACTGGAGGTCAGAGCGGGCGGAGCCTCATTTCAACATCTGTCAGGCTTCGTTGAGATGTGTCCTGTAAGAGCACTCTGGCTGTGCCACGGCTGGGCTGCAGAAAACCAGCCAGCAAGATGCGAACTCGCCGTGAAAGACGGGCCTGGAAATCAAGGTAGAGGGGCTTGTTTGGCGTAGTTCTCTTTGATTTATGAGAGAATTTCCTGCAAATGCTCCTCCCAATGTTTCGCTTTGGACTCCACAATGCTGGCAGACTAGCATACGCCTCTTCAACACCCCCACCCCACCCCCCCACCCCCCACTTCATCAAGGCAAAGGCTAAAGCTTATTTAACTAGCCGCTAAAGTGCTACCAGTTGCTGCTCCTGGTATAGCAGAGCAGGAAATTGGCCAGGAAGTGTCCAAACTGCATGGTGTATTGCTCCGTATAAGGTGTTGCTTCAAGTTTCTCCAATGTTGTTAGCCTTCCAACCATAAGACCATTGATACTACGGGCTGAAGGCTAAAAATGACGGACATCACCACTGGACATTAGCAAAGCGCTAAGTACTTTAGCAAAGTGCTCACTCACGCCAGCTAGCATCACTTTCTTGGACTTTCGGAATGGATGGCTGCATCATTGCAGGCAATCTTATGGCCACCACTACTCAAAAGCTACTTTTTAAGCTACCTACATCAAAGATTTAGCTTTTCTAACCTCTGCAGTGTTTTAAAAGGCCCATTTCAAGATAAACATTTATTTTTCCAAGTAAGAATTTGGTGTTATGTGCTGTTGGTGTACTGCTTAAACCCCAGTCCATGTAGTAAATGCATGGAAACTACTGTTCGAAAAAAAACCTTTTGAGTTCATAATGGTTGTGACATCACAAATATAAACACGTTCAAACTCCATGTTACTGCTGACAGTTCGTAGCAAAGCTATTGGGGCAGAAGGTGTGAGGAAGCCAATTAAGCATATTCCTGGCTGTCAAAAAGCACATTTGTCATTGCAGCCTTCTGAAGGATCCAAACTGCAATGATGGAGATAAGCCCAGCATGGCTCGCCATTAGCGGGCTACGCTAGCAAACATTGGACGCCACTGTGTTTGGTTTCCACCTCTTTTCAGCACAGGGCATCTTTGCCTGACTAGTTTCACAGCGCACTCCTTTCCTGCCCAGTGGCATAGACCATAGGACTTTTGCCTTGTAAACATGGCGCCGTGGGTTCGAGCCCCAGATGGGAAGCTCTCCCCTACAGTCCCATTCTGAAAGTCCATGCGGCTGGTACTCAAACAAGTCAATGTTCCCTGAGAACCTTGAAGATATGGTCTGAGATTGTTTTGGCATGACGCAGGTCAGCCAATGTGAACCGAGGCCTTAATAGTCACAAGAGATGAAGAAAGGTTGGGTTGTTTGGTACAAGCTGAGGTGAATATGGTCAGATTAAGGCTGCTCATGGTCCTAAAGAGCAGGCAAAAAGTTGCCTGCAGTGCCAGGGGCATCCCAGGGCCCAGGGCAGGCCTGAACATAGGCTGAGCTGGGCCTGCAGGCAGGAAGCAGTAGGAAGTGTAGGAAGCCCATCTGTGCTGTCTGTGGCCCAGATGTTCCAGAGAAAGGCCTTTATTTAACACGTGGCCCAGATGTCAAATGGCGCAGAGGGTCTGCAGCATGTTTTAGCAAAATTAAGAGCTGCTTCTTATTGGGTTCGTCACTCAGCCAGTGGTTCTGTCTCCATCAAACTATCACGGATGTCTCGGCGTCTCTGTAAACATATCTTCATGCCAACGCCGTCATTGCCTTCCTCACTGCTTGGCCGAAGGATTAAATTAGAGCGAGTGTTGGAGCATTACCTCGTCAGGGAACGCATTAGGAATCTCTGGTGGTAGGAGATGCTTTTCTTCAACCTTAACTGTAAGTCCCATCGAGACCAAGGCAGCTTTTTTCAAATGGTTCGCTTGCAAATTGATTGTACAGAGTATTTCCTGGGCCTGCTCAATGTGAGGGAAGGCAATTAATATGCGCCAGACTAAGGCGCTACCCTGAACATTTAAACTTTTGCATGGTAAACAGATCGGTAAGAAACATTCTGTATCGCCGGGTCATGCGGCGGCCAACAGTCATCTAGAGGTGTAGGAGAGGCTGGTTACCCAGACAAAAAAATAAAAATGATGTTCCACGCTGAATCACAATTGGCAACTTCACCATAACCAGGCTTAATCCATGTCTGGGAAACCAGCCATTAAAAAAAAACATTCTCACCTCAATGTGTGTTTAAGAAGGCATCCTGTCGCAAGTCTAATCCACTTAGGTTTCATTTAGGATGTAAGTATGCAAACCTGCATAATTAATATCCTGTATCCGGGAGAAGTACAAATCCTCTGTATTTTAAGTTTCCTTGAAAAAGGAGCAATTTTAGAGTTTTTTATGGCCTTGTTCATGGCCTAACGTGCAGATAAAGTCATAATAAAGCGAAATCAGGCATGTTTTAACTGCAGATCACTTCAATCATAAGGTAAAGGAAACAAAGGGTATAAGATCTCGTATGGAACCCTGTGGGACTCCAGCTGGCAAACTTACTATACTCCAAAAACATCCAATTTTCTGTTCCTCATGGGCTAGACATAAACATAAAATGACATTATAATAGAGGCTAGACGGCTTGTTTAAACTGCAGACCAGGTAAATAATGAGGTAAATACGACAAACAGTATAAGGCCTAATATGGAACCTGGTGGGACTCCGTCGGACAAGCTAACTATGCTGTGAAAACAGCCCATTATGGGTGTGACATGACCATAAAAAGTCAGTATAGTAAAGGCTTAGCTGTCATGAATTAACTGCAGATCAAGTAAATGATTAAGGAGAGATTTTTAGATTTAGAATCAGCTTTATTTGCCAAGTATGTTCTCACACAACAAATTCGGTTCCATTAGTAGTGTCTCTACTTCACTTTAATCAACTGACCGACCCAACCAACAAACCAACCAACCAACCGGCAATCTAAACACCCATCCATCCCAACCAACCAAACAACCAACCCAATCAAGCACCTGACCAAGTGACCAAGTTTTAGGCTTAGTATGGAACCCTGTGGGACTCCATCCAGCAATCTTACTATACTGCAATAAGAGCCCATATTTTGTTCCTCAGGGGTTAGACATAACCATAAAATGACATTATAATAAAGCACTAGATGCCATATATTAACTGCAGATCAATTAAATAATAAAGTAAATACGACAAACAGTATAAGACCTAGAACAGAACCCTGCGGGACGCTGTCGGACAAGCTAATTATACTGTAAAAACAGTCCATTTGTAGTTCATCATGGGTGTGACATAACAGCATTATAAAGGCTTAGCTGTCACGAATTACCTGCAGATCAAGCAAACGATTCAGGAAATAGGTTGTAGGGCTAGTATGGAACCCTGTGGAACTCCAGCAAGGCAATCTAGCAAACCCTTTATACCGTCTTCCCTTTTAAAAAGTAAAACAATCCGAAAGTGCTTATGGCTGAATGGAATGTCATGTGACAGGATGTCATTTGACAGAGAGCAGAACACACATTACCAACCAAAAAAAACCAAACAAACAAACAATAGGGCTGAAACTGTATCTCCCTGAGTGCAAGTCGCTTTAAAAATGTATGGTTAAAAAAACAAAAAGCAGAAACATTAGTGCAAATGTAGCCATGCATTTTGGGGAACATTCCTTCGGCTTCGGGCCAAAAATTGCATGATCTGCTGGTGCCGGCCCATAATATTGAGGCTCGTCGACATCCGCGTTGTGGTAAGACCTTGTTCCCTCTGGAAGCTGCTTGTGAAATATGTCTAGATTCGCTGCGGTACATCTAGTAATGTCTCTCTCCCCTCCTCTCGCTCGCCTACACACACAACAACACACCAAAAATAGATTCAAGGAACAATGAAGCATGCGCACGCTTCAGTGAATAATGACTCGCCCGTGCTAACATGTGAACTCCATCCGTTCTTGCTCTCGCCGTGACGGCAAAGCCAGCCTTGGAAATGCAAAGAAGCCGTCGGTCGCTATCAAATCGAGGGGAAATGAACTTGTCACGCTCGCCAGATTACATTTCAGCAACAATCTTCTCTCTTTCTGTCGACTGACGGGATATAATTTACTCCCGACGACTCTCGCGCTCTCTCGCTGGGCACCGGCCGCACAACGTACGCGGCCTGCGCGAAGAGCACGGCGCTGCCTACCTGTGCGATGGGCACAAACAGATACAGTGGGAATGAAGTGTAAATGCACACATTTCTGAGCCATGAAAGTCGCTCTCCAATTAAGTGGCATTTCCTGACAGGCTGCACAGCTTGCGCTGGCTCTCGGTCTTCCACCATGTGGCTCGTGCTTGAGGAGCTCAGCCAACCGACAGAGCTAGGATCCATCACAGATTCTCCTGTTTAACAAACACACCCGCGACATGAATAGCAATAAAGGAGGGGCCTGGAACGTGAGAACAACACGACGAGGCAACGCCAAGAAGAAGGACAGGTTAGTTAATCTCATCCGTTCCGTTTGTCCTGGATCGACGAACGGAGAACACAGTTCTGTGCATTTTTATTATTTAATGACTGTTAGGACGCTGAATTTAAGATAAAACGTTGAAATTTGCAGAAATATATATATGCAGTTAAAGTGTGCACTTATTTTTAGGATCAGAATCACCTTTATTGGCCAAGTATGTTCTCACACAAGGAATTCAGTTCCATTAGTAGTGTCTCTACTTTTATTTTAACCAAACAACCAACCAACCGGCTAAGCACCCGTCCATCCCAACCAACCACCTGACCAACCAAACAACCAGCCCAATCAAGCACCGGACCAACCATCCCCACTAACCACATGATCAACCACCTGACCAATCGAGCAACCAACCATCCCAACCAACCACTGGACCGACCAAGTGACCAATCAATCAATCATCCCAACCAACCACCTGACCGAGCAAGTGACCAATCAACCATCCCAAACAACCACCTGACCGAGCAAGTGACCAATCATCCCAACCAAGCACCTGACTGAGTAAGTGATCAACCAACCATCCCAACCAACCACCTGACCGACCAAGTGAAACACCAACCATCCCAAACAACCACCTGACCAACCAAGTGACCAACCAACCACCTGACCAACCAAGTGACCAACCAACCATCACAACCAACCACCTGACCGACCAAGTGACCAACCAACCATCACAACCACCTGACCGACCAAGTGACCAACCAACCATCCCAACAAACCACCTGACAACCAACTGTCCCGACCAACCACCTGACCACCACCCAACCAAAAATCAAACCAACCATCTCAACCAACCACCTGACCAATTATCCATCCATCCATCCATCCCATCCAACCAACGAAACATGACATGCTTTGACCAGGAAAAGCTAAGTTGGTTTCAAAAAAACGTAAATATTATTTCTGTCAAAATTAACACATTAATAATTACAAATAATTAAACATATTCAACCTGTAAAAAGCCCCATCCTGGCTAAACCTCACCTCACGGCAAAACCCCTTATCTAATCTTTACGGGCCCCACCAGTCTACGTTCCAGGAATGTCGTACTACTGTAGTGCACATACTGAGACGCTAACTAGCGCTTGGTTAGCTGGAGAGCTCAGAACTCACACTTTGTTGTTAATACGATTTAGAACAGTGCATACAATGAAACGTTGTCTTTGATGCTCACATCTCATTTGAACGGCCTTGACGGCTTTGAAACTCCACTGCCTCTGTAAGGGAACAGGTAAGACCCCCTGCAGCAGAAGGGGGGGCTACCGCCAGGTGTGGCTAGTTGGCTCCCTCATCACCCGGCGATATAGGCAGGGCCGGGACACGGGGAGGGCACGGAGGATACTCGTTGTGTGCCGTCGAGAGGCGACGATTGTAGGGTCAGTATTGGTGGGTGCTGCTGAAGAAGCGCTAGTTAGCGTTAGCATTATAGGATACGGCATCGAACTTCACACGAACTGAGCAGAGGACAGTTGCTGCCGAGCGCCCCCTTGTGACTTTCTCCTACCGGACGCCGGAGCGCCGGTTCCAGTGTTGCTGGCTTTTGCAAACAAAGACTCTTTGTTGACCGCACTGGTTTCCAGACCCACCTCCATTCGTGACAGCCTCTTTAACATTAAGGATGTTTTGCTTTTTCTGCACAGAAGCAATAAGCCTTTCAAGCTGACGGCAGTCGTGGCGGCCTTGATGGTTTTATTGGGAATCTGTAGCCCACGAGAGAGGGGATCTGTGTTCAAAGTGAAAAAGATGCGATTAAACAACAATAACGGGACGTTTAATTACGCGTAGACTTCAGAACTCCCTTCTGTTAATCCTGTGATTTTACACTCGAGCGTCCATTACCACCGGCTTTACTCTGAAGAAGAAAAGCCACTGTGATTACCCGTGTGATCAACCGGTTAATTCTCCTTAATTGACCGCGAAGCGAACAACACTGATTGTGTCATTAGAGCGGCACCTGTCGGGGGGGGGGGGTATATTAAGCAGCAAGCGAACAATCAGTTCTTGAAGGTGATGTACTGGAAACAGGAAAAATGGGTGAGCGTTAGCATCTGAGCCTATTGACGGGGTCAAGAGTCCAAAACAGGTCTCGTGGAGGGTTCCAGGTGGGCAGTAGTTAGTACCTACCAAAAGTGATCCAAGGACGGACGACTGGTGGACTGGTGACAGGGCGCCCAAGGCTCACTGATGTACGTGAAGGCTAGAAAAAGAGCACTGGCTTGTTGGAAGGGCAACAGGGGAAAAGGTCATGGAGGCCCAAGGCTAAGTGATGCCCATGGGTAGTGAAGAATGTACATACACTGTATATATTGTATAGTGAAAGTGACTCGGTCATTGTGAACACACTCAAGCACCACAACGAAATGTGACCTCTGCATTTAACCCATCACACGTGCACACGTGGAGCAGCGGGCAGCTACCAACAGCGCCCGGGGAGCAGCGAGAGACTGTTCCTTGCTCAAGGGCACCTCAGTAGTGCCCGTGCCGGGACTCGAACCTGCGACCTTCAGGTCCCAAAAGCAGCGTCCTTACCACTAGGCCTCCACTGCCCAAATACCATGTAAATATTAAGTCAAAAACAGAAAAAACTGTATTGGCCAGTGGTTCCCAGTCACCTGCTCCATGTACTCAGATGATGACTAGGCCTTTCCTGGGTTGAACTGGGTGTGTAAACGCATGATAACTCTGACATTTGCAGGGCTGGGGTCTTCAGGAGCAGGGTGGGGAACCTGTGGTATGGGCTCATTTAACTGTCGCCACAATATCCAGACACTGCACATCGCATTTTTTCCTCTAGAACGAGCCGCTACACAAATGGCTGGAGCTCTGAGCGTCATGTTCTCAGTGCCAGCAGCCGTGCTTTGGCTGTGTGGAGTCAGTGGGCATTGTGTGGGGTTAACGGCAGTGTGGCATTCTGCCAGCCTGAACAAACCTGCCAGAACACAGTGCAGCTCCCAGCCCTCACACTGAACCCGAGCCCAGACACAATGAAGCCAGCAGCACTGCTCCAGACACACACACACACGCACACACACACACACACACACACACACACACACACACACACGCACACCTTTGCCCAGCCACAGCTGCTCCAGAGAGCAAACAGGGACATAGGAGGAGGAGGGGCACTGCGGGCATCCCCTTAAAACACCCCAAGTCCACCACAGACTGTAGACCTGGTAGCGCAGCTCACAGAAAATCAAAAGTGCAAACTCAAAGTTTAATTACTACTAAATCTGGAGAGAAGTTCTGCATAATGAAATAACTGAGTCACGGCTCGATGGGGAAAACAGTGCAGTGGAGAAAAACTGGGCTCACAGAGTTTACAATGCAAATATATACATTTTACTGACCCAAAACCAGTGGCGAACCCACACGTGTCTTCTGTAGGTTTTATATGTAATGTTGACAGAGGATTGGGGGGGGGGGTTTGGGGCCCACAAGCAAAAGCTCCTGTTAAAGATTACAATCCAATGCTTCTGCAGACAAAACCCATGCAAACTCCATCCTGGTTCTGACTCAGAGGAAAGACGCACCGTGTCCTCCACGTCGATCCGTCAGCAATTTCTGGCAAAGGTTCTGAGATCTAAAAAAAAACACCCCAGTAAAATCTTTTTCTTTGGTTTTGATTTCCACCTGATCTAGACTAAACCGCTGGACTGGCATGTCAAGAGCAGTGATCAGGTTGCTAAGGTAAACAATGCCTCAGGCATCAGGTCGTGTTTAAGGGAAAACGCTCTGTGCTGTAGCCTTCGGTGGCGTAACACACTTCAGAGGTCTGGCTCTTTTCACCACTAATGTGAACATTTGGCAATTTTCTCCAAAATGCAACATCTAACCACCGAATTACCCTTTTAATCATACAAGAATTGTGAAAAAAAAAGATATTTCCATCCGTAAAATATCCTCCATAAACCCAAAAACCCAAAATGTAGATCAGCACTTCAATACAGAATGGAAACTAAATCTAAATGTATGTTACATCACTGTAATAACTGCAATTAACCAAAGCCATTTCCAGAACAGTTGGGATATTTTCCTAAATGTAATTATTTTACATTTCCATAGCTCCACTGACTTAAACGTACTTTGTAAATGTAACACAGTTATAATTGAATGGCTGCAACACGCAGAACAAAAGCTGGGACAGAGGCATACTTTCCCTTTAATACAGCTTTACTCCTTTTAGACCTGAGGAAACAGACTGCAGTAGTTTGGATTGGAGTTTTGTCTGTTCTTGTTTGATAGAAGACCTCAGCTGCTCAACAGTCCGCAGTCACCGTTGCTCAGTTCTCTTCATAACACGGCTACATTTTCAATAGGGCAGCAGGCCAGTCAAGCACAAAGCCACACTGTGCAGAATGTGATCTGGCATCGTCTTGCTGAAATAAAAATGGATAGACAAGAAAAAGACGTCGCCTTTATGGCAGCATGTGTCTCTCTAAAATCCTGATACATGCCTCAGAGTCAATGGGACCTTCACATACGCGTGAGGCACCCATGCCGTGGGCACTGCTGTAGTCCCAATACCATCAGAAATGCTGGCTTTTGCACTTTTTGCTGATAATCTCTACCGGTGATTTTTAATCTTTGCCGACGACACATCAAAGCCTGTTTTTTCTACAAACTGAAACGTGGACTCGTCTGACCACAGCACACAGTTCCACAGTCTCGGTTCATGCGAGATGAGCTTGGGCCCGGAGAGCTCCTCACAGTGTCTGAATAGAGTTGATGTATAGCTTCCTCCTTGCACAATACAGTGTCAAGTCCCATTTACTGATGATTTTCGAGCACTAGCTAGACTAGAAACTAGCGCTGCTTGATTATGGCTAAAGTCATTATAATGGTGTTTTTGGACAACACCAGTATCACACATTCTGGATTTTCTTGAACTTTAAAGGTAATTTAACTGAAGCCCAGTGGAATCACAAGCATCGTCGAGAGTGTAGCTATGAAGTGACAGCTGCCCTCTGGTGGAACCCAGGGGTAAGACAAGACACAAGAGCAACACTGTGAAATGCAATAAGTCACAAATAATCATTCACAAGATTGTTCTATTTTTTTTTTTTTTATAATTTTTGGAAGCCCAAACCTGGAAAACAAAAATCCATTCATTGCCCACCCCTGGGAGAAGCCCACCTCCACGTGCCTACTTTTTAGCCTAATTGACGGAAGCGCTAAAACACGTTCTAATAACTAAAAGCTATTTATCAGTTTTCACATTTCCAAAGGTTCCATATCTGCCAGTAGTCCTTATATAATGAAATGGCTTCAGTGATGAGACACACACTTCTACAATCTTGATAAGAGATGACTTTGCGAACCAAGGCATGAATAACCCTCTGTGTCTGCATATAAATATTCATGCTAAAGCTCCAATTCACTTGCTTTACAGTTTTATAAAGTCAAATAGGCAATAAAGCATGCACCAAGGCCGTAACGGACTGCGCACAAATTCATTTGAATAACCGCCTGACAGGATCAATAGAGAGACTGGCTATGAAGCTATCGAGCTCTAAATACACCCAGGCCTTTAGCCATATCAATCCATCCTACAGTTAACTCTCCCATTCCTTCATCAACCCAGGGGGACGAGCTCGAGCACATCTGCAAATCTATCACTGACTTGACGTTTTATTAGCTAATATAGACCAGGCAACATGGCGGCAAAATGGCTAGTGGCGAAATGTATGAATGAGTGCATGCTCTTAAAGACACAGCTCATTCTCATGCTCTGGATTTTACCGGTGGCTTAATTATCAACATTTAGTTATATCATATTTATAAATGCATATTAGTGACAATAATGGGCCAATAAGATACTAAAATCTCCTGCGGTCTTATGATTACAACAAAATACCCATTTTTCCTTTCTGGTGAAGGCTTCTGGGGCTGCAGGTACGAGTGAGAACTTCCGTAAACTTTACAAGATACATTTCAGAAAATGAAAAAGATTGACATAATTTACAATAATAATTATATAAAAAATATTCGTCATTTTGTAATAATTTTCATAATGTCAATTTAAAACAGGTAAAAAAAAAAAAAAAAAAAAAAGTAAGTACACCCTTAAATTGATCTCATCATTCATTTATCAGTAGTTCCAGATTAAGGGTCAATGGTTAGAGCTTCCTGCCAGTGGAGGTGAAGGTGGAACCATTCTTATTTAAACCTGGGATCTTGGGTCAAGGGGTTTAAAAAAAAAAACATTCGGTGTAGATCGCCACAGCACATTCTGCCCAAGAGCAAGAAGAGATGATGAGAAACCCAGAATTTCATCACTGAATCTGCAGGTAACTCTTGCAACGGTTGGTGTGAAGGTGCATATGTCTACGACCAGAAAAACACTGAACAAATCGGATGCGTTGGAATGTGACTTTTCGGTCGTGTTGTTTGACCTGTCGCTGCACGGGGTGATGTTTATAACAATTTTATTGTTCCGGTTGTTACGTGGCTGCAATGGCGCCACCGTGCTTATGTAAAAACACAATTTAACAGATTATTAAAGAAAGAAAACACATAGAATCTTCAAATTTGGTAGACATGTGCTCTGAAGTTCAGAGAATCAAGTAATGTTGACGTCTTGGTGTATTATCCAGTAGATTCATTACGGTTCCCGACGTTTTTGTGTTTCATACAGAACCAGGGGGCATGACTAATAGGGTTAAGAGACACATCAGGACAAAGCCTTCAGTCCACTGTATAGGCAAAGACTAGGCCTGTGTGGTCATGGCAAGGTTATGGCTCGAGGTTGCTTTGCTGACTGAGGGACTGGGCAGCTTGTAATGAGATAATTTGTCCTAAAGTTGAGGAGGAACCAGAGGCTTGGACAAGATAATGATCTAGTGCACTAGCAAAGCCCTTAATGTGTGCTGGAGTGGGTGAAATGTTCCCTTCTCCAAATGTTTAAACAACCACTTCCATGGGATAAAACACTTTTTTCACATTTTCACATTATCTGAAAAGCCAAAACCTGACTTCAGTACAGTTTAACACACTGTACTAGTCCATTTATACAAAACTGTAACAGGTCTTATTTAAAAAAGCAAGAGCTGTAATATCCATCACATAAATAAACATGCATAAAGAATAAATTATCAATAACATTTAAGATACAATAACAAAAATCTATAAACTTCCTGATGACGAAGACCAACAAGAACCACCAGACACCAACTAACAGGCAGTCTGTTCAGCATTCCAGCCTTAGGCCTAGTCCGCATGTACGGTTCAATCCTGGATAAATCTACGTGCTCTGAACGATGTAAGGTTCTTGTAGTGGCTTTAACTGACTTTAGTGTGACGTTACGTTCGAGTTCGTTCCCCTCTGTTGAATGCCAGCTTGCAGCCCAGACTGTGATTCTGTGTGTTACCTGTGGGGGGCAGTAATCAGGCAGTCCACAGTGTTTTTAACCTGTGGGGTTTGAGCTTCGGATTATGGATCATTTGTGTTGTGTTAGACCACACCTTTCACATCGCCCTGTTACAAATCGAACACATCGCCCACGCAACTGGGTTCACCCTCTGACTGAAGAATCATGGGATGGATACGGTCCTCCAGAGCAGTAAACTAACAGGATGCAAATGCAATAAAGACAGTAAAGAGGATTTTGGCACGCAATGGTTTTATTTTGACACCATCCGAACATGGAGCCGACCGGACGAGAGGCCTCAAAGCCCATGTGGTTGGTCTGATTCACTTCTACATGCAGACAAACAGTTTGATCCGCGCTCACCTGACGCCACAAACTATAGGAGTATGTATGTACAGGCCCTGCCCCCATGGACGCCTCAACCAAGCGTTTATGTTGACGTTTCTTTTTTGTCGCTAATTTCTGCCGAAATCCTGACAAGCACAAAGAAAATGTAAGCATTAGTGTGTGGAGGACGGTATCCATCCCATGATTCTTCAGTCAAAGGGTGAACCCAGTAGTGGCAGCAATGTTGTCGCCGTATCAGGGGGATTTAACCCAACCACGTCAAGGTTCAGGTCTAAAGACGACTGCTCTATATTTCACCGGACCAATAAAGGATGAACTTCAAACCCAACAGCTTAAACACACTAATTACTGCCCCCCACAGGTCACACAGAGAACTACAGTCTGAGCTGCAGTTCAGCGTTAAACAGAGAGAAGCCAATCGAACGCTTAATAATAATCACACTCATACTTCTGATCTTAAAAACCGAACGAGAACTTTCCGAAATTGTTCAGATGCGCAAACTACACTTCACCAAATCCAATTAAAACAGCCCTAATTAGGACTTCTTTTAATGAAGCGTGCGGCTGATCAGCGGCTTTAGCACTGACGAAACCCACAAGTTCACTGTGAGGTCATTCAACTCCGCTATAATGGCACTGAGTTACATGGCCCACCTCTCCTGCTGTACCTGACCAATCATAATGCACTGTAATGAAGCAACGCCATCATTAAAAGAGCCCCCTTTTAGCCTCTTTATCTCTCTTTTCATCCACTCTTTCTCTTCCATCATCCGCATTTAGTCAAAACGTATGACTACACACAGACACTCAGAGAGAGGAAACTCAGACAGGCTCCATAAACAGCAGCCATAACGCAGTGTGCCTCCGCTGACACACAGCCCTCTTAATTAAAGCACTTTACTTTGTTTTTATTTCTCTCCCACTCTCACCTCTCATACTCCCCCCCCCCTCTCTCTCTCTCTCTCTCTCTCCCCCCTTTCTTTCTCTCTCTCTCTCTCCCCCTCTCTCTCTCTCTCTCTCTCTCTCTCCCCTTTCTTTCTCTTTCTCTCTCTCTCTCTCTCCCCTTTCTTTCTCTTTCTCTCTCTCTCTCTCTCTCTCCCCCTTCTTTCTCTTTCTCTCTCTCTCTCTCTCTCTCTCTCTCTCTCTCCCTCTCTCTCTCTCTCTCCCGCTC
>JBBPDA010018540.1:0-16002 GCA_037974385.1 Arnoldichthys spilopterus | reverse complement strand
CCCCCCCCCCCCCCCCCCCCCCCCCCCTCCCCCCCCCCTCCACACCCCCTTGATTTACACAGCAACTAAATCGACCTGCTTCACTCCATCCAGATCCCCAAAAGGCAAGAGCTGCTTTATGGAACAAAAAATATGTTCAGATAAACAACCACTTGTGTGTGTACCAGCTATCTGGTTGCGAACATCTGGGAAAGATAAATGTAATCTCCTCAGGATGCAGGCTGTGTATGATATGGGTGCAATAATTGGAATGATTTATCTCAGAACCAGCTGAAAAGAAAGATGGAGAGTGCTATGCTTGAAAACATAGCATTTGTTTAGTTATGTAGGCCACACCACAGGTGCTGGATTTGTCTATGCTCCTCTTAAAAAGCAAAAAAGAGCTGGCTCAGGACAATGTTTCCTTTCTTTTACTGAGGATGACAGGAATCTGGAGAGCGCCAGGGAGCCAGGATAGATCACTAAAGCTCTGCTACCTCACAAGGCTTTCTTGTGATTGGTATCTCCCCAGTATGGCTGTTCTGTCCTTCATACCAATCTAAAAACAAAATCAGCAACGTATTTGCGCTGATGCAGTCAGCTTAGTATATGCCACACAACCCTTTGCTGATTACATTTTAGCTTTAAGACGTACCGCTCACTCCTGCCATGCAGTCCACATATGCAAATGAAGCAGCAAAACATCCTTGTTCTTTATTCACTGGTTTCACAACCATGAAACACAACATTTTCATTGAACCTATTGGATTTAGAGAATGCATCCACCAATGAGCCGAAACATCAAAACAACTGACAGGTTAAGTTAATAACCCTGATTATATAAACAATGACACCTATCAAGGGGTGGGATATATATCATGCAGCAAGTGGACAGTCAGTTCTTGAAATTGATGTGTTGGAAGCAGGAAAGATACTGCCCTCCCCTTACCTGAAACTAATGCATCTGATTCAGCCAGTCAGTGACCAGGACCAGGGTTGCTGACCACTGCTTTAGGGGATAAAGAGGTTGTGTTAAGATGGATAACTATGTTTTTGGTACTTAAAAGCACAAGTCTACTGTGAAAAAATAAAATACAAGAACAATTTAGAACATGGGCCCTTTAAAGGAATCAGTATAGATCCTGTGGTGTATTTGAATACTATCATTGACCATCAGTGAGGTTGCAGACAGAGTGTTTGGGTTAGGAGGGAATGTGCTCTCCCTGACCCTTGTGAACATAGATTATCCACTGCTAAAGATTACATCATTCCTGATGCCACTATACTCTCTGCTGTATGTTAAGCTGCTGGACAATAGGCAAAGCTTCAAAGCAGGGGTGGGCCAGTTTTTACTAGTTTGTTATCCTTATGTAACATCCAGAGCAGAGCTCAAAGTACAAAATTCTTGGGTCAAACACAGACCAGCAGATCTGACTCTGTAAAACAGCAAGCATGTATCAATACATCAGTCTTGGACCTATTAACCCATATAGTTAAAATAATCTAAGAAATAAGTGTAAATCTAATAAATGTAGAAGTGAGCAGTGGTAGCCTAGTGCTTAGGGACTTACCCATGTGATCAGAAGGTTTAAGTCCTGGCCCATGTGTCACAGAGGTTTCCTTTGAGCAAGGTACCATCCTGCTACACTGCTCCTTGATAGCTGCCTGCTACTTCATGTGAGTATGGGTTAAATGCAGTCGTTGTGGTGCAGTTTGTGTGATGGTGTGTGTTCACAATGACACATTTAAATAATGTATGCATGGAACATAATCATGATTACAGTCAGGGTACAGAATGTTGGCCCACTGTGAAGGCAAATCAGTAGACCTCTGTTGTAAGGAATACATACATACTAACAAAGGAGGAGAACGTCTCCTCTGATTTTAAACAGTAACCATCTTTACATAGTTAGATGCAGGTACAAGATGCAGCCGACCTAGATGGCAGAGCAGTAACATCCAGCAGCCGCTCCGGGTCTGACATTATGGTGCAAACTGTTGTCACGCTCCAATTTTCATCAAATACATTTTTATATTTTCCCAAGCTTGAGATGATGGTATCACCACCAACCTTCACTTGGTCCTCACCTATTTACATAAGAAGGACACTTATGTGAGAATGGTGTTCATAGACTTTACTTGACCACCACTTCCTTAACATCTGGTACAAAAGCTGAGAATGGAATGACTGCTAGGCAAAACAACCTCCCTCTGCAGCTCGATACTGCACTTCCTGACTGGAAGACCTCAGTCAGTCAGGGTTAGGAACAATACTTTCAGCCCCACCACACTGATCACGGGGCCCTCCCATCACTCAGCGTTACGTTAGCCAGTGGGGGCATCTGTTAGCTAATGTAACAGAACTGGCATTTAGAACTGGTTTCACCCACTCAGTGGTGGTGGAACCAAATGATAGGGGCAGTCCTAGCTAGTAAGTGGGACTAATTTGGGAAAGGAAAGAACCTTGGTAGATTTGATCTCTATACATGTGTAGTCTTGTGTTGTTTTTGTGATGCACCATGGACCTGGAGGTTTGGTTTTGTTTTACTTGATTTGACGTAACTTGACTTGACTTGAAGGAACAGAACAGGTAGTGTGGTTTCTGTGGTTAAGAGTCTAAACCTCTTCCTTTAGATAAATAGGTCAGTGCAGTTTTTTAAAATGGCTTATCACAGCCTGTATGAGCCTGCTGTAGCTACCCCCTGATTAGCTCCTCTCACATTAGACTTTACTAATAATTTTTTTACCTACTCTTCATACATGCACCTCACATACACTTTGGAGAACACTTTAGATTTTTTTTCTTTTTGTTTTTTTTAAATTTCTTAAAAAATATACAACAAATGTATTACTATTCTAGACATGTTTGATCTTTCTTTTGATCTAAATCTGAAAAAAATCATTTGGTTTGTTTTCAAACTATTTTACAAGTTTTTATTTCGTATTTCCTACCTTCTACTTTTTACGGTTGTTTTATTTCTTTATTTACCCTTCTCTTATTTTCTCTTAATAAACCTTATCCCTCTTTTTGTGCTTTTTTCTTTCCACCTTCTTAGCATTTCTCATATTAGCCATGAAAAAGACACAATAGAACTTACTTGCGGTCTTGCTTCACAGTCTCCATTGATGACATCGACTCTGTGCGTTATGGCCGGAGCTCTGAGGGCCTCCAGAAGTACACAGACGATGCCTCAGAGGACTGCTGCTTCTCCATCATCTTCAAAGGCAAACGCAAGAACCTTGACCTGATGGCCAACTCCTCGGAGGAGGCCCAACAGTGGGTGGCGGGCCTGGAGAAGGTCATCGCATACATGGACAACCTCAACAGCGAACAGAAGAGTGAACAGTATCCTTTAACAGAGGTGCTACATGGAGACCCACACAGCTGTAGTAGAACAGTTTGGCCTACATTGTTAAAATTGTTTGCAATGCTGGTCCTGCTGAAAACTAAAGGTAAGCTGGGGAATGGGGAGTGAAGCCCAGCTTATTTGAGATTACTTGATAACTCCAGTGTTTGAGGCCAGTTTAGTCCTGCTGTTGCCTTGTGGGTTCAGTATATATCCAAAGAAGCATCTACTACACTTAGGGAAAGCTGGAAAACTATGTAAATTTGATTTTCAGCTAAACCATTGCTTTAAACTCCAAGTGTATGTATATGTTTACACATTTCCAAACTTATTTTAAAGACTTTGTCTAAAATCACATGCTACCACACAACAGGTGGATGTAAACATTGTACTTTCCTGGTCAAATGACATGTCTTGTTGATTTTCTAAGTGAAATTAAGGACAAACTACATGAACCAAACTTAAATATGGCATTTTAATGCACATTTTAACAGATGGGAAAAATTATTTATAGATAGAAAGATGAAGATGAAGATAAAATGCACAATTCAAAGTTTTCTATTCAAATTTAAGCAAAACAAGGTCAAATTTAAACCATACATCTTTCCATTGACATATGTTCAGATGACCATCAATGGGTGTAATCTACTCATCAGAGGCTTGTTTAAGTTAATCAGCTTCCAGTCATTGTACAACTTGAACACTGCAATTAAAATAAAAGGCAGATAGACCAGAGGATTAAAGCTGCTGAGTAAATCAGTCAAGTTAGGCCTCACATTAGGCTTTATTTGGTCTTTTAAAAGTAAAACCCGTAGAAGCAAATGAAGCTGGCAGTGATGAAGATTAGCCTTACATCAGTGCTAAAGCTGGATCATTAGCTGCATGAAAAAAGCAGACAAGAATGGTGACAACATGATGACCCTGAAGGAGCTGAAACACTTTCTGCGGCAGATCAACATTGAAGTGAACGACACATACGCCGCCATGCTGTTTGAGGTATGAAGCATTGCTCATTGACAATAATTGTTTTTGACTTAAAAGGTAGTTGCCAGGAACACACCTGTATTACTGTTATGTTCATTTGGTAGGCTTCCTACAGTGATGAGCAGAGCTCATTGGATGTGCAGCATGTGCAAATCTCCTAAAGAAGACTTGTTCTCACACTACTTTCCATCTCCTTTTTTTATTACCAGTACAGTAATTAAGACAGGGAGTAAAATGACAGACTGAACCAGTCACCTTGCCTGAAGTGTAGTGTCATGAGTGGATGGCTTTAGGTATTTGGTATTTAAACTTGGGGCCCCTCCCATTTTTTGTCTTCACACCACTGATTAACACCTATGCTCCATGACTACGGCCTTGACTTGTATTATGTATTAGTACACTTTTATATGTATTAGTCTTCATTAGTGGTCAGTTTTAAGGGACCTGCATGGGATCAATGCCAACAAAATACTCTATGAATGGTGAGAAGAAATTAAAAATTTTTATTTTTATTTCTTCTCACCATTCATAGAGTATTTTGTTGGCATTGATCCCATGCAGGTCCCTCTTCTTTCATGGCTGGTGTAGAAGGAGATTACGAATGTATATAGTTAAGGTTTCTGACAAAGTGTATAAACTGTTTTTTACTTAAGTAAGAGTGAAAGTGACATTTGTCAGTGTGAACACACAAGTGCACCACAAGTGCACCACAATGAAACTCACCACACATGCACACCTAGAAAAGCGGTCAGCTATCAACAGGACCCATGGAGCCGTGTAGCAAGACAGTACCTTTCTCAAGGGTACCTCGGCGGTGCCCGGGCCTGGACTTGAACTGGTGACCTTCTGTTCACTGGACTGAAATCATAGTACAGTTTAACACAACACAATGGGGAGGAGATGTTGTTGCATGAATGGCAGAGAGCAGTAATTTTCTTGAACCGAAGTGTCCTGCCCTCTATTTTTAACCAAAAAGAGGTAGGGCAGAGTAACTATTCATTTGGGAACCAGTCTAGTCATGTGTTCATTTTCTATTGCAGATGTAATGTTGCTTTCCTTGTATTTGTGCTTAGAAGCACATTATTTTAGTAGGCATGAGTGTAAACTTTTGGTAAAAGTAAAGAGAAAAAGCTGAAATAGAAAGGCAGCGTTTTTGAATGTTTGCAGTATATGCTGTCGGTCAAAACTAGATGCTTACATACACATTTCTCACGCTGTTGTGGAACAGGTTTTGGTGTGTTAATCCTGTCTGTTCACTTAATGGAGCTGACCTACACCCAATGACAGATACAAGGCTGTTCTGTGGCATAGACAACATAGGTGGTTACCTAGGGTGCCTAATGTCAGGGGTGTGGCGCCTTTTTTTTTTTTTTTTTTTAGTATGGCCTCTAATGGCATTAACAGAGAGACAAAATTTATTTTGAGTGTAAGACACAGTGGGTGTTAGACACAGTGTTTGTTGAGGAGGTAGAAAAGGGGGGCTTGAGAGAGGTTTGCCAAGGGTGCCATGCAAACTCGGTCTGCCACAGTACAGATAATCAAACAAGTCAATAAAAGACACGACACAGTTTATTCAGAGAATTTCCGTTATGATTAAAGAGCCACTGAGATCTTTGGAAAATGGGCTGTATTGGGAAATGTGTGTAAATGTGGATGGTTTGTGGGCAGCAGTGAGGAATGTGTGGAAAGCTGGGTTTTTTTTTTTTTGCAAAAATCATTGACAGACCAAAAAAGGTCAAATATGAAGTATTCACTACAAAATTCTTCACTGTTGTCCACACATATTCCACCATGTCTGGATTTTTCTTCTTCACACATGTCCCAGCTGAGCTCCACAAAATCCCAGTGTTTAAATTTGTGCCTGAGTTTTGTGGCATCTTTGGGGAATATGGCTCATTTGTTGTGGTTGTGTGTTTGATGCAAGCAGTTCCATTACTCATCCAAATAAAACATTGTATATGGATGATAGACCCCTAGTCTAAGGCTGGTTAGATGGACAGATTCAGTGCTAGCTGTTGTAATAGTGGGCAGCTGTGGCCTAATGGCAGGAGAAGAGGGCTTGCAAGCAGAGGGTTGCTGGTTCAGGCTCCAGGACCAACAGGGAAAATGTTGGTGGGGCAAGTGGGGGGGTAAACAGCACTTTCCCTTTCCCACATACACAGCTGTAGTGCCTTTTGTCAAGGTACTGAACCCTCAAGCTTCCCCCAGATGAAGGTGTGCAGCCCACTGCTCGTGCTCCTGTTGTGTATGCTCACAGGCATCACGGATGGGTTAAATATAGAGGAAAAATTCACTGTTCACGAATGTTAATTGAAAGGCACTTATATGATAAGAAAAATGCAATGAAAGAGTTAAACACACTTGAACGTGATAGTTGTGACAATGCTGTCCCTAATCCAAATGGCGTTGGCTAGCATTTATGTTAACTGGCTTGCTGGCTTACACTGGGGATAATTGACCTAGCTCATACTTCAAATAAATATATAATTGCTACATTTGCTACATCTTTCATGGATAATGTTAACTGGAATCACAAAGACAACATTGTGACAGTAAGTTCCACATTACTAACTATGGCTAAATGGAGGCATAATCAGTCTAATTTGACTTATTTTTTGCAGCCTGCAGGAAGGTGAAGCTGTAGGTTGTGGACTCAAAAATTAGCCCTGAGGGGGATCTAACAAGGGGACTATTCACTCACAACACATTTCACTGATTTACAGATTTTCTTACACAACTAGGGCTAGAGGTAAATCGGCGGTTAGCCCCACTAACCCATTCATACCAACAGTAACAGTAAAGTGTGACTCATAAAAAGACTTGCTAGGCAGGTCATTTATGATGGTGAACAAGAATAGACGCATTGCTCAACACCATCATATATTTTGTTCAAAACAAACTGGTATGTGCTCATACACCTCTTTAACCTCTGCAGGAGTGTTTCCCAGCAAATCATGTACTCCACCTGAACTACACAGTTTCATATCTTTCCTTTGCCAGCACTATTAGAAAGGGCACTTGTGTGATATCAGGTCCCAGTATCAGGTTGATACCAGCACAAACTGCTGGGTAGAATTTTAGAGGAGAAATAAGATGGAAATAATTGGTTTTACCAAAAAAAGTCCAGTAACCCCAGGTTACCCTTTGGCTCCAATAGACTGCCTTTCTTTCCTTTTTTTATAAAAACAATGGTCTCTTTACATACTGTTGGCTTATTATTTGAGGTTCAGTAAAATCCTGGTTACCTTGTATTGTAAGATAAAACATCAAATCACAGGGTGCAAAAACAATTGAACAGAACTGAATTAAATCACAGTGAGTGTGAGACTAAAAGAGGCACTGACTTGTTTCCTAAAGAGTCATAACTGAATGGAATAAAATGGAGATTTACCATTGATATGTAATGGTGGAGCAATGGTGAGCTTAAAATAGAGGCCAAACTGAAGTCACACTGGACTCCAGAGCACCTAAACTCCTGTAGCGTACCTGCTCTGTTCAGTCTGGCATCTTCCTGAGTTTAGTGACATCATTAAAGGATGTTCTCATGCTGCATGTGCCAAATGTGTTTTTTTTTTATTAACACAGCACACTCTTACCAGTTCACTCAGCTACTGGGCAGTGGTGGCCTGGTGGTTAGGACATTGCCCTTGTGGCCTGAAGGTCACAGGTTGAAGTCCTGGCCTGGGCACTACTGAGGTTCCCTTGAGCAAGGTACCGTCCCGCTACACTGCTTCCTGGATGCTCTTGATAGCTGCCAGCTGCTCCACGTGTGATGGGTTAAATGAGGTCATTTCATTGTGGTGCTTGAGTGTGTTCACAATGACAAATAGTCACTTTCACTTCACTGACTGTTTATTGGAGATAATGGGTATTGGTTTTGCTATGGGGCTGATTTCAGTTGGTTTTTTGTTTGTTTGTTTTTTAATGTGTGGGAGATAAAGACCAGTCTCCCATTATCAGCCAGTTCCTGAGAAAACAGGCTCCACATAGTTAAGTATTGTGTCATTCCTGGCCAGACGCCATGTGTTGTTTTTTCTTTAGTTGGAAGTCCCAAGTTGCATTTATGCTGATCTTTTCCTTATGGCATGTTCTTTATGATGCCTGGATTCTAATGTTTTAACACCTTTGGGCAAATGACAGTTGATTTTCTAAATAAGTGCACATCTGCTACAGACGACATATTTAAATAGGACATTTTTTTCTAATTTTAGTGCAAACTTTCTGTTTATTGAGAACATTATTAAATATATAAAGGAATCTTAAATATAACTGCAATTTGTTTAAAAATTTATCATAAAATAATAACACTTATATGTCAGTAGGTGTGAATGAATTTTAGGTGCCACATCTACAAGATTTTGTCTTATATGTTTGGTTTTAGAAAGAATTGTGTTGATTTAACTGCCTTTTTAAATATGTAAATTTGTTTCTGTGCAGTGGAAAATAGACAATAAAGATAATATACTAAGCCTTTTGGTCATTTTACATGAAAATAGATTAAGACTTTTATTTTGGCATAAAATAGGTGTAGGCAATTGTGCAAATTATTTTTACTGAGTGAAACTGCAATTCAGACTTCAGACTTCGGTTCAGATGAATCATGACAGATTGATGCATCATGATTTTTTACTCTTCACCTATTTAATAAATTATTATTATTACTTTTGTCTCTTATCACTTTGCAGAAATGCGACACGTCCAAATCTGGCACTCTAGAGGGGGACGAGATTAAGCAGTTCTATGACCTGTTGACCTACCGTGAAGAGATCAAGGTGATTTATGAGAAGTACGCTCTGACGGAGAGTCTGATGAGTGCGCATGATCTGCTCAACTTTCTGCAGACAGAGCAGAAGGAGTTCCTGTCTCTGGAAGACGCTCAGAAGCTTATTGAAAAATATGAGCCGGATCAAACAGGTAATGGATCCACTGCTACTGCTGGAGAGCAAAATCTAACTCGCGCCTTTGCCCTGTTGTGTTTAATTAGATGTTCTTAGATGGTCCAGGCAGCAGTCACATTTACATATTTTCCCATCTACCTCATGAGAAATCTATGAACATCACATTGCTTAAAACTGTAGTAGCAGCTGTGTTAAACCATGTTTTATGTTAATTTATTTTATAGTTAACAATATATCCTACACCGATTAGCCACAACATTAACACCACTGACAGGTAAAGTGAATAACATTGACTCTCTAGTTATTTCATTACAATGGCACCTGTCAGGGGGGTGGGACATATTAGACAGCAAATGAATGATCAGTTCTTAAAGTTGATGTGCTGGAAGCAGGAGCGTAAGGATCTGATTGACAAGGGCCTTATTGTGATGGCAAGATGACCGAGTCAGAGCATCTCCAAAACAACAGGTCATGTGGAGTGTTCCCGGTCTGCAGTAGTTAGTTCCTACCAACAGTGGTCCAAGGAAGGACAACTGGTGAACCTGTAACAGGGTCATGGGCACACAAGGCTCACTGTTGCACGTGGGGAGTGAAGGCTTGCCTGTCAGTTCCCGTCCCAAAAGGGGACTCCTGTTGCACAGAATGTTATGACAGAAAAGGGGTCAGAACACACAGTCAAAGCTGTTTCAACAGCATGAAGGACACA
Source organism: Arnoldichthys spilopterus (assembly GCA_037974385.1). NCBI lineage: Eukaryota > Metazoa > Chordata > Actinopteri > Characiformes > Lepidarchidae > Arnoldichthys > Arnoldichthys spilopterus. The sequence goes on along the minus strand of JBBPDA010018540.1, from coordinate 6,088 downwards.
CTCAGTATTAGGTAGGTGGTGTTAATTTTTTGGCTGATTGGTGTACAGTGTAAGCTACATTAGTGAAAATTAGAATAGAAAAAAAGTACACAATTTAATTTATACTTTCACTAGTTCACTATTACTAATGTTTTTAGTAATGCACTGTACCGTTGAGCCTTTGTGCATTTTAAAACCTAAAAACAGTATTTGAATTGACCATTTTAAAAGCAGGGATGCACAATGTCAGGACCATATCACAGATATTTGCTTAAAAATATTTACTGTTGGACAGATGACAAGGTTTGGTAAATTTGTTAAAAGTGAAAGTGACTTATTTTGTCATTGTGAACACACTCAATCACAAAGGGCACAACAATGAAATGTGACCTCTGCATTTAACCCATCACGTGCACATGTGGAGCAACGGGCATCTATGAACAGTGCCCGGGGAGCAGTGTAGCGGGACGGTACATTGCTCAGGGGTACCTCAGTGGAACCTGGGTCGGGACTTGAACCTGAAACCTTCTGTTCACAGGGGCCAAACCCTAACCACTAGGCCACCACTGCCTCATTTAACGTGATATTCAATAATGCGTTCATTGTTCTCCAGAGGAGCATGGCCTTCCGTTGCCAATGGAATACTGCGCTAAAATCTCTGCATTTGATTAATTTTACTGCATTTGTAACCCCACAGAATAACGTATTTAAGAATGTAGTTCTTCATAAAACAGGTCGATTCTGTCTAAATTTGACATATTATTTATGTTTATGTATTGGCATCGATCGTCATATAAAGACATGTACATGAAAAATATTGGTTTTCAGCATCGGCCCATAATTCCCAGATCTGTGCATGTCCACTAAAAGCTGTCTATGCTTCCAAATCTTTTATATGTCCATTTTTCTGTACAACTGCATGTCAAAAAATGTCAGAAATCACATTAACCAAGTCAGAGATTATTTAACAACATGAAATTTTTGAGGAGAGTGTGTGGTGATTTAAGTATGAAATTCTTCATTCTTCGCTCTGGATAAGAGCGTCTGCTAAATGCTGTAAGTGTAAATGTATAATTCAAGTCTTAACAGATGGCTGAAAGACTAGATCTTGTTTACATTTGGCTTTTATCTCCAACTAACAACTAAAGAAATAAATGTTTTGAGTGATATTCTATTACCCTGAAGGAAGCACATGTGTGACAATTTTTTAATTCGATCATTTTGCACTTTCAGCTGGTTTGAAATGAACTGAACCATTGGAATAATGTATAACTATTTGCATGTCTTAATACAGCCAAGGAGAAGAACCAGTTGACCAAAGATGGTTTTCTGAAGATCATCAACAGTACAGAGGCTTCCATCTTAAACCCTGCACACAGGCAGGTGTACCAGGACATGAGCCAGCCACTCAGCCATTACTTCATCTCATCCTCACACAACACCTACCTAATGGAAGACCAGCTTAAAGGACCCAGCAGTACCGAGGCCTACATTAGGTAGGAATATAGTACAGATGGTTTGGGGAAAAAACACGAACGTCTTGTTCTTACTACACAATTTTAAGGCTGTTTTTGAAACATGTGATCAGGTGCAAATCCAAGTTTGATTGGTGATCAACATATGCTATGTGTGAACCAAACACTGACTAGACGCAGACTCCGACCAGATATCTAGCCTGCTAAACATCTGGGCCAGACACAGACGAGCTACAGCCAATGAGAGAGGAATCAACAGAAAGAAAAACATGATGGAGAGCATGACTGTGCCACAGTGGACTCAGCAAACTGAACAGAATTTAATAACTTACCCCCCCAACTTTTTCTGTAGAACAGACAATCCATCCTTTCACACATTTTCTTGGCTCTTATGATCATGCAAACAGCCCTTTATGCTAGGTGTCCATTTTAAGCCCCTGTTTATCATGAGGGTGTCATCATTTCTTGCGTGACTTTTCTTGAGAGAACGTATTTTGTAGAGCAAACGGACCAGTGGTGCTGAAAGCTGGTGTAGTTGGTGAAGCTGTGTCACTGCTCTGTTTACACTACACAACTGTCTGACTTGAGATCCAAAGGTTGTGTAGTGTGAACAGTACAGAGATCAGATCACTTCACCACTGTGTAATGTGAACAAGGCATAAGTAAGAGTTCTGATAATCTAAATAAGCAATAGTTTGGTTCAAATTAAAATTTGAAAGAATTCTACTCGTCCCCAGGGCTTAAATTAGGTCAGGCTGTTTGGGGTTCAGCCCCAGGACATAGGCCTACACCGCATATCATCAGCCCCCACCCATTTAAATATGATCTCCATTACATGCCCACCATCCTGTTCAACAAATACGATCGTCGTATGACACCATATGACATATTGATTTACACCATCTAATAGAATCTAATAGTCTTTAAAAGTGAGTTCTGTTTTCTCCCAGGTTTAGTTTTTGACCATTTTCCAAACTACCATCTGTTAGTACATGAGACAATGCTACCAGGCTGGGAGGTAAAAAGGCTAACATGTGCTTCCTGTGCACCACCACATCTTTGTAAACTGATCCTATTAAAACGTTTTTGCTCAACATGCTTAGAGGACGACTCTAATGACCAAATTTTGCCACCTAAAAGATACCCACATCGACTAGCATTGCACTTAAGGGGGTGTTACCACCCACAAAAAGCAAGGACAGTTATGCTGTCTTGGACTCCCGGCCAGGGATGGTGTCAACCTCATAGCTGCATGCAATTTTCACAGTGTTAATGGGCTGGATGTAGCTTCCATCACATTGTACTTATAGTTCCAGTACAAAGCAGCAGAACACTCACATGACTTGGCCAATCAATGTCATTTTGGGAAAGACAGTGAATGGGATTTTTCACCAGACTGTTCCTTTAAGCCCCTGACATGAACAAACACCTCTGGCAGGTCCAGATGTCCATTCCTCTCTCCTGTGGCATTTTGCATAATTTTTTTCCATGTAGTTACTGAAAAGCTTTAGGATGTGGATTAGGAGAAGGACATACAAAGAAGCTTAGCAGGTTAAACCGTGTGTCGTCTGTGATAGTGGTGACTTTAGTTAACATGGGCTGTAAGTGACACTGATACTCTTGCATAATGCTGAAACATGGCAGTGAAAGGGCTTCTTACGAATAAAGGATTCACAAAAGCATAAAACGATTTACCAACATCTGCTCAAGTGAGAGTTATGAATGAGTCCAGGTGGGGGTGGGTTTAGTGGAGGTAGGCTTGTTCCCTTTTTATTTGTGAAATTTTGTTGCATTTCTACTCAGTTAACTTTCTTTACATTCATTGTAAGCACAGACTGGACTTCAACACCAATGGCATGTTCCTTAGCATCTTAATGTTCTACTGATACGATGCTAATCACATCGTGGATGTTTTGAGGAGATGCTGTGTTATTTTGACCATGCTTACCCTACTGACCGTGCTGGATGTCTACAGGGCACTGATGAAGGGCTGCCGTTGTGTCGAGCTGGATATCTGGGATGGACCGCATGGAGAGCCAGTCATCTACCATGGGCACACACTCACATCCAAAGTGCTCTTCAAGGATGTCATCAAAGCCATCAAGGAGTACGCCTTTAAAGTGAGAGTTATAGTTATTTTTATGTACTGTACCTAATACCATGTATAGTGAACTTCTTAGAACTCTTTAATCTACACTGATCAGCCATAACATTATGACCACATGCCTAATGTAGAATAGGTTCCCCTCATGCCACCAAAACATCTCTGACCGAGGTGCACTGTGTGTTCAGACACCTGTCTGCATTCACTTTATGTGTAATGGGAGCTATTTGGGATCGGACCAGACGGGCTAGCCTTCAATCCCCAATGAGCCTTGGGTGCCCGTGACCTTGTAACCAATTCACCACTTGTCCTTTCTTAGATCACTTCTGTTACGTACTAACTACTGCACACCTGGAACACTCCACAAGACCTGCTGTTTTCTAGTCGTCTAGTCATCACAATAAGTCCTTAAAGTACCTAAAAGTTAAAGTACCTCAGATCCTCACGCTCATCCATTTTTCTTGCTTCCAGCACATTGACTTCAAGAACTGATTGTATACTTGCTCCCTAATATATCCACCCCTCCTGACAGGTGCCACTGTAATTAGATAACTAGATGGACAGTGGTACTCCTTTTATTGTCATAATGTTATGGCTGATCGGTGTGTATATGACACCTTTGTCCAGACAGGTAAAGTCTTCAGTATGTAAGGAGGTTCACGTGATAGAATTTCATCACAGGTTGTCTGACATCCTTTGTGTCTGTGTACCCTTCATCTGGCAGGCGTCAGAGTATCCAGTAATCCTGTCCCTTGAGAACCACTGCTGTGTGGAGCAGCAGAAGCTCATGGCTCATCATATGACCACCATACTAGGCAGTGCTCTTCTCAGAGAGCCACTGGGGAATGAGATGCCTACCGCTTTGCCAGCGCCAGAGGTCTGACACACCACAATACACTGATTATGTGCCTCTAATGTTACTGAAATAACCACTACTTGTCTCAGAGCTGTGGCTACTCTGAAAACAGACCAATGATTAATCTCAGATGGCCTGTATCCTGAATAGGCAGATTTAGATGTCAACAGGGCAGCATCAGTACAGCAACTGGAGCTCTCTGTGCTGTTTTATCAGGCATGTACAAATGCATAGGTGCAATTTCTGCATTTACCTGATGGATCCATCTAGGTTTTACAGTGCCAAAATTCATAATCAATTACAAAATATTTAATAAAGTATATGATAAAAGAATGTTCAGCATTTTTAAGCTTTCAAAAGGTGACATTCACTCTGTAGTTATACACCAGTCAGCCATAACATTAACACCACTGACAGGTAAAGTGAGTAACATTAACTCTCTATTTCACTACAATGGCACTTATCATAGGGGTGGGATGTATTAGTCATTCCTTGGAGTTGATGTGCTGTAGGTCTGTAATTAAGTGAGCTAGGACGACATTTTTGCACCCTGAGCTGGCATGAATTCGGATTTTTCCACCATCAAAAAAAGAAAAATGGATTTGCATGCATCCATACATGTTAGTTGTGCCCTATGCTTTACGTTTTGCTTTAGATTGTCAAAATAGGTCCCACATACATGCTACTATACAGGTTTTTAAAGCAGAAAGTGACTGAACATCTCTGGTGAAATCATGTTAAAAATGGTCTGATAAATCAGTGAATATTTGGTGATCATTTTTGCCCACATTGCTTCCCCTGAATCTTCACTGGCCTGAAGCTGTATGACTTTCCAGAAACCTCCCCACCCCGAGCAGCCACCTCCCACCCTGACTTTCTTATTATCTCCATTCACTTCCTGTTTACATTCACTAATTTCTATTGCAGCCCTCAGTGGAAGACATGATCAGGAGGCTGTGGGTGCTTTTTGGGAAACCAGCCTCTTGTGACGTGCAATAAAATCATATGAATATTGTTAATGAAGCGTTCCAGAAGGAGCCTGCTCTGAGATTCTTAGTTTATTCTCAAAGATAGAAGCTTATGAGTGCCATTCTGCAGCCATATTGTTGTAAATCAGGTCACAATAACTTGTTTACTCTAGCAGACAGTCTGATGAGCAAAGCTGCAAAAAGACTCTTTTTCTTTTAAAGCATTTGTGACTCTCAAAGCAAATGTACCATGTCTTTTACTTGGACATAGTCCCACATTCTTGGTATTTGGCCTGAGGGTGTGGGGCGGAATGCTCTTCCAGAACAAAATGCATAAAAAACAGGCACAAAGGTCTTTCAGGGGAATTTACAACCTCCGTAAGGGCGTGTACTGTAATTCCCAGTAATGATGGCCATGCCTGTGTATCTGTGAGCCTGAAAACAAAAAGTAATTTTACTCACTAAATCTCATCTGGGGGATTTGGGCTGTGCATTTGGAAAGAAATGACTTACTTGAACTACTTGATTTTCTACAACCCCAATTCAGAAAAAGTTGGGACGGTATGGAAACGCAAATAAAAAAAAAAGCAGGGATTTCTACATTTGTTTTGACTTGTTTTTTTTATGGAAGACAATATGAACACAAAATATTTCATGTTTTGTCTGGTCAACTTCATTTCATTTGTAAATATACATCCTTTCCTGT